>SJXQ01009463.1:13074-116324 GCA_006408695.1 Aepyceros melampus | reverse complement strand
CTCCCTGCGGCGGCCTGGCCCGCCCACAGCTCAGAGCGCCTTGGAGCAGCCCCTCCAGGCCCTGCGAGCACTTCCCCTGCGATGAAGAGCAGGTGAGATGCTCGCGGGGTCCCTGTCCACGGGGCCCCAGAGCCGGCCTCCCTGGCTCCTGAACGCGGGCCTGCCCAGCTGCGGGGCGCTCCATGGGCGCGGGGAGCGGCCGGCAGCCCCCCGGGCAGCCCCCCGACGCTCCCCTGGGGCTCACACCCGTCCCTGCCCTTGGCTGATACACACAGCCTGCCTCCGGAAGGGATCCTTCCAAGGTTAAATAAGAAGCTATGCTTTGAGGGCCCCTCCAGTGGACTGAAGTGTCTGCCACGCCCTACAAGGGAGGAGAGAGCCCTCGCCTGTTACCATGGCGCCCACGTCCCCTCCCTGAAAACTGATGAACGCAAGGAAAGAAGGGGCTGGGAGAGAACAGGTCAGTGCCAGGGGCAAAATGACCTACTGTCTAAAGCACAGGAGGAAGGAGAGTGCATATTCTGATCCCAGTCACCTGATTAAAGACTGCTGAAGGGACCCAGCTCATTCTGCAGGGTTTATTCTCCTGAGGCCCACAGTTCCAAAGGAATAAGATCCAAATGAATAAGCCAGCTTTTCTTCGACGTTCACTTTGACTTTGTGTTTTTGAAATACAGGAACCAGGTCCATATTGTACTGTATTTGAATACAGCGATGCTCTGCCTTGTGGTCTGGGGTAGTGCTTTAAAGGATGTACATGAATCGTGGGTTTCTGAATAAAGAGATGAATCCCACAAACAGGCTGGGCTTCTATACCAATGGTAGAAACAGCTGAAGCTCACAAACATCGACACACCGTAGATACTAGATGTCCACAACAAATTGAATGCGGAGGAGAATGTGCCAATCTAAACACAGTTGTCTGCCATTTGTAATTAAATGAGGACTTTTTTTCTAAACAGTTGTGTGTCCATTTGCAATTAAAAGGGAATTTTTTTTGCTACTAGCTTTTGAAAATTGACTTTTAGAAAAAGTCAGTTCTCAATATTAAATGATATTCAGGATTGTATGGTCATTTTGTTAGGTATGTGGTAATGGTACCTGATGATACAAATGTGAGTGCAGGAGAATGTTAATACTTTTCATACACCCTGGCTGAAGTCTTTAACAGCAAAGTGTCGTGTGCTTTTATAATGCTTCCAAATAAAACATCAAAGAGATTAAATTGAGAGATTGATAGATAACAGACAGACAAAGAAAATACAGCCAAATGTTCAAACTTGATGAGTCTAGGTGCAGTATGCGGGTGGTCACCATATAAGTATTTTTATTTAATTTGCATAATACAAACTTGAAAAAGAATATATGTAACAAACATGCAAATTTACCTCCCAGTTAACAGTGCCTAGTCATAGCTCTTTGATACTCACCATCTAGAATATCTTTATTCAGTGTCATATTTCTCAGTAGTATTCACTTTGCTAATACACTGAAAGCATGAACAACGGAAGCTCAGTTTGAAAAGGCTGCTACAAATACATATTCATGGACACAGGGAACTCTGCTCAGTGTTACTCAGTGTTGTGTGGAAGCCTGGACGCTGGGGGAGCTTGGAGAGCGGATGGATGCTCTGTATGTACGGCCGAGTCCCTCTGCTGTGCATCTGAAACTGCACACGCTGTTCATCGTCTACGCTCCAGCATAAAGTAAAAAGTTTAAAAGACGCACACATTCAGGGCTGAACTTGCCCATCTTCCTATAAAAGGGGTGCGTTTCATTGATGAATATAAAAGCAAGTTCTGAAAATCACACTTGCAAGATTCCACTGATGTAAAGATCTGTGTGTGTGTGTGTGTGTGTGTGTGTGTGTGTACACACAGCATAGACAGGTGACCGTTTGCCAAGAGGCAAACGAGGATTATCTCTGAGTGCTGGACTGTCAGGTGACATCACCCTCTTCTTTGTACGTGTTAATTTTGCTTGGTTCTTTACAAAGAGTGTTATATCATCTTAAAGCACAAAAGTGTAAGAAAGCACGGAGTCATTTTGTCTTTAATGCTGTCCTATTTGACCTGTTCTTGTTAACCAGAAACATTCTATACACACAGTACCCAGACATGAAATTGACTTTCTCAGGAAACATGCAAAAGCATGGAACTATTTTCACCTTGTACTTAAACCCATATTTCTTTTTCTTTTCCACTAGGATAGCATTGGGGTTTGTGGTTTGTACTTCAAAGAATTAGAAATTCTAAATAAATAACACCCTTCAGCACTGTATTTTCCTTTGTACCTTAGGAAAGAATTATTCATGTGCTGTAGGCAGGCCAAACCATAAGAAAAGCAAGTCAAACTGACTGTTACATTTTCAATGAGTCTCTTTTTACTCACTTAAAGCATTGTCATAAAGGCTGATCTGTACATTTCCCACTTCCACAGACCTGCCCTTTAGCTTTCTTATCTCATGGTATATCTTATAAGTGGATTGCACACACTTTGTTTTCATATCGGCATACATAATTATGAAATGAATTAATCTCAAAATACATTGTAATATAGTGCGTACTTTTCCTCATCATGTTTATTACGATGGTGAAACTTACTCTTAATTTTTAACATCTTCAGCCATATTTACTGGATGTTCACCGTGGCTGCAGGTGGACCCCGCTTACAAAGTGGTTAATTTAAATATTTCAAAAGCTAGCAACATATATGGCAGAAGCCTTCACAATATTGTAAAGTAATTATCTTCCAATTAATATAAAAAATATTATAAAACCTAGCAACATGCAACAAGCAGAACAAGAATAACTTTTTTACCCTCTTATCTAGTGGATTAAAACATAATCACTGCTGTTCATGCTGATGTACTCAGGGTAGCTCATGCAAAAGTAGAAAATTGTAACATGACAATTATTAGTGTCTTTCCTTCTGGTTTGCTTCATTCACCCTTCTGAGAAAACTCTTTCTGAAGTAAGGATCAGAAAAATTTCCTAACAGTGATGTAGTGGAAGGAGTCCTCAACTAAAAACATCAAAGCTCTATTAATATAATCTAGTCTTATTTCTGCTATTAACTAGCTAAGTGATTTCTACAAATTACTTTCCTGATCTATCGATTTTGTAACTGGGAGAACAAGTGGTTTGGACTGGTCTGTCCTTAAGGTCCTAAAGCACTGATGTTCAAATCTGGAAAACACCGTCTCTGATCTCCCTTGAAGGGAGGAGGTGAAGCAGAAGGACCGTGTCAACACAGCCAGGTTCTAGAGCTGCCCTGGCCCCGGTGGGTACGTCAGTTCCCCTCACGCTGTCAGCCTCTCCCATAGCAATGTCTGAGAAACAGAGTTCTGAGTTTCCGTTCAGTGATCCCTTGTCTGAGCTTGTTTGTCAGATGCAGTGTGTAGCCTGGCTGAAATCAGCACATCAGTGAGATCAACTCCCTTTTGAAGCCACTTCTCCCTGCAGCTAATGAGGCTTGTCCATCCCTCTTTGTCTCTGGGGCTCCTGTGTGTTTTTCTCTCCATATCTCCCCCTGGCCACTTCCCTCTTGTCTGAATAGCATCATAGGTTGATGCTGAGACCTAGCTCCGGTGTAACTCCCTAGGATTCCTGTAAATGGTGAGAGGATCACAACTAAATGTACAACTGAAATCTGAAAGTGGCCTTGGTAACAAAGCATCAGGGCATCGCCGTTTCTCCAGCGTAAGATAGAGTGGCGATTGGTTCTGCTGTGATAAGATGCCCCTGACTCGGACAGTAACACCCTCAACAGGGCAGGTCATCGACAGAGCTGAAGAGGAGGAGAACCACAGACGGTGAGGGCAGCTCAGAGGATGAGTCAGAGGCAGCACATGTGAGACAGCCCTCTCCTGCCCCGCAGACGATGCTGGGACTATTGCAAAGGGATGCTGAAAAGGCTGAACAGAGTCCACAAATGGCAGAAGGATATTGTGAACTTCCTCTCGCCATCTGCTTAGGAAACACATTTTACATCTATTTTAACAGCATACTATTTGACTCCAGCTGCCTGAAAATCCTCTCCGGCTAGTCTAAATCATCTATAATTAGCCTCAACATTTTCCATGATTTCCAGAATCCTAACACTGATACAATATTCCACGATATAGTACATGCTACTGACTAATATGTCAAAGGCTTTTAAGTACATAGTTGTACTCATCTCACATGCTAGTAAAGTAATGCTCAAAATTCTCCAAGCCAGACTTCAGCAATACGTGAACCATGAACTCCCTGATGTTCAAGCTGGTTTTAGAAAAGGCAGAGGAACCAGAGATCAAATTGCCAACATCCGCTGGATCATGGAAAAAGCAAGAGAGTTCCAGAAAAACATCTATTTCTGCTTTATTGACTATGCCAAAGCCTTTGACTGTGTGGATCACAGTAAACTGTGGAAAATTCTGAAAGAGATGGGAATACCAGACCACCTGACCTGCCTCTTGAGAAATCTGTATGCAGGTCAGGAAGCAACAGTTAGAACTGGACATGGAACAACAGACTGGTTCCAAATAGGAAAAGGAGTACGTCAAGGCTGTATATTGTCACCCTGCTTATTTAACTTATATGCAGAGTACATCATGAGAAACGCTGGACTGGAAGAAACACAAGCTGGAATCAAGATTGCTGGGAGAAATATCAATAACCTCAGATATGCAGATGACACCACCCTTATGGCAGAAAGTGAAGAGGAGCTAAAAAGCCTCTTGTTGAAAGTGAAAGAGGAGAGTGAAAAAGTTGGCTTAAAGCTCAACATTCAGAAAACGAAGATCATGGCATCTGGCCCCATCA
Organism: Aepyceros melampus; assembly: GCA_006408695.1. Taxonomy (NCBI): domain Eukaryota; kingdom Metazoa; phylum Chordata; class Mammalia; order Artiodactyla; family Bovidae; genus Aepyceros; species Aepyceros melampus. Next base: position 111,519 of record SJXQ01009463.1, on the reverse strand, counting down.
CTTCATGGGAAATAGATGGGGAAACAGTAGAAACAGTGTCAGACTTTGTTTTTTTGGGCTCCAAAATCACTGCAGATGGTGACTGCAGCCATGAAATTAAAAGGCGCTTACTCCTTGGAAGAAAAGTTATGACCAACCTAGATAGTATATTCAAAAGCAGAGACATTACTTTGCCGACTAAGGTCCGTCTAGTCAAGGCTATGGTTTTTCCTGTGGTCATGTATGGATGTGAGAGTTGGACTGTGAAGAAGGCTGAGCGCAGAAGAATTGATGCTTTTGAACTGTGGTGTTGGAGAAGACTCTTGAGAGTCCCTTGGACTGCAAGGAGATCCAACCAGTCCATTCTGAAGGAGATCAACCCTGGGATTTCTTTGGAAGGAATGATGCTAAAACTGAAGCTCCAGTACTTTGGGCACCTTATGCGAAGAGTTGACTCATTGGAAAAGACCTGATGCTGGGAGGGATTGGGGGCAGGAGGAGAAGGGGACGACTGAGGATGAGATGGCTGGATGGCATCATAGACTCAATGGACGTGAGTCTGAGTGAACTCCGGGAGTTGGTGATGGACAGGGAGGCCTGGCGTACTGCGATTCATGGGGTCGCAGAGAGTTGGACACGACTGAGCGACTGAACTGAACTGAACTGAACTGGGCTTCCCCGATGACTCAGCAGGTAAAGAACCTCCCTGCTCTGCAGGAGATTCGGGAGACTCAGGTTTGACCCCTGGGTCCTGGGTCAGGAAGATCCCTTGGAGGAGAGCAAGGCAACCCACTCCAATATTCTTGCTGGGAAAACCCCAGGACAGAGGAGCCTGGTGTGCTACAGTCCACGGGGTTGCAAAGAGCTGGGAGCTGCGACTGCTGCAGCCCATGCTCCTAGAGGCTGAGACAAGAGAAGCCACCAGCGAGAAGCCAGTGCCCCATAGCTCGCTGCAACTAGAGAAAGCCTGGCAGCCACGACGAAGACCCAGGGCAACCAAAAACAAATAAATAAAACCATAGCAACAGATCAAGAGCCACCGTTTGTCAGCCACTTGCTGCACACCAGGCACTTTTTGAAAACTTTTATTTAATTGTTGAAACCAGTGTTGAGCAGAGAGGTGTCATCTCTCTTCCACAGCTGGGAGGTGGATTTCAAAGCCAGCTTAAAAACTTTGCGGCGATTATTTTTTGAGGGGGTGTTCGTATTGTGTTTGTGGTTGTTTTAATCTGCATTAACTGTTACCGTTTAAACATGAGAAGGATTTACTGCCACATTCACATTTTTAATTTCTCTCGAGAAACTAGAAGATTGTGTGCTACACTAGGGCTTCACATTTTACACAATAATAACACGATAAAGCTGAATCGCGGATGTCAGCTCTAAACAAGGCATCAGGTGTCCACTAATGTGTTTTTTGAAAAACGCAAGCAATTTAACTTGATACATTTTCACAACGATAATAAGAAGTTAATTTTCGCAAAGAAGTGCTCACAGAAGAAAACGGATCATTAGCAACCCTGCCTCACCCTTGTACTCTCCCCCGCCCATCCCCATCCAAGGTCGTTACTACCGAGACTCTAGCACTTAGGTTATTTTTGACTGTTTCTGAATTTTACATGAATCATATACGGTTAGTTTTGTGTGCGCCTTCTGCCACACATCACTGTATTTTTGAGATTCATTCACGTTGTACTGGTGATCTGCAGCTTGCTCATTCTGGTTGTGAATTCTAATTCCATTCACAAACATGTCAGTTTTGTTTAGCCATTCCACTGTTGACAGACATCCTGCTTTTTTCCCTAGTTTTCGGCTATTGCAAATTATGCTGCTGTGACATCCTGTGCACGTTTTCTGGTGAACACACCTGCATTTTCCTTAAGAGAATTAGCCAAAGAGTAGAATTGCTGGGTCACATGCTTTGCTTGGCTTAATTCCAGCACGCATGCTCAGGCACTATTTGCAACCCCATGAACGGGAGCCGGTCAGGCTCCACTGTCCGTGGAATTATCCCAGCAAGAGTACTGGAGTGGATTGCCATTTCTGCCTCCAGGGGATCTTAGCAACCCAGGGATCACACTCGAGTCTCCTGAGGGCCTGACTTGTCAGGTGGATTCTTTACCATTGAGCCACCTGGGAAGTTCAGCTTAAGTTATTGTCAAAAGTATTTCCAAAGTAACTGGGTCAATTTACACTGTCCTCAGAAGTGTATGAGTAGTCTGATTACTCCCAATTTTCGTCTTCCCCCTTTTACCTTTTCTTTCCATTTTCCTTCTTCCAACAGGAGTATAAGAGTATCCCATCATGCTTTTAATTGGCATTTATTTCCCTGATGGTGAATGAAATTGAGTACTTTCCATAAATCTGTTGACAATTCTCTTTTGTAAAGTACATGTCAGTCTTTTACCCGTTCTTTTTTGAGCTGTTCTTCCCTTCTTAGTTTATTAGTAGAAAATCTTTATGTGTTTGAGATATAAAACTTTGTGAGATGTATGTATTACAAATCCTTTTTTCCTACTATGTAGCTTAATTTTTATTCCTTAACAGTGTTTTTTAGTGAACAAAAATTTTCCTTTTTTTTTTTTTTTGAGGGGGAGGCTTCCCTGGTGGCTCAGATGGTAAAGCATTTGCCTGCAATACAGGAGACCTGGGTTTGATCCCTGGATTGGGAAGATCCCCTAGAGGAGGGAATTGCAACTCACTCCAGTATCCTTGCCTGGAGAATCCCATGGAGAGAGGAGCCTGGTGGGCTACAGTCCATGGGGTCACAAAGAGTTGGATACAACTGTGACTTTCAATTAGTAAACAAAAATTTTCCTTTCTACTGTAATCCAATTTGCCATTTTTTCATTTCATTCATTCATTAAATTTTTTTTTAATTGTCCTGGGCGTTCATTGCTGCACCCAGGCTTTCTCTGGCTGCGACAAGTGGGCTTCCCATTGCAGTGGCCTCTCTGGTTGCAGAGCACATTCTCGGGGCTCAGCAGCTGTGGTGCCCGGCTTTAGCTGCTCCGAGGTATGCAGACTCTTCCAGGACCAGGGACTGAACCTCGCCCCCTGTGTTGGCAGGCGGATTGTCACCTACTTCACCGCCAAGGCGGTCCACTGTCATTCATTTTCTATGCATGTCATCTTTTCTTTCATTTTGTGCTTTTACCTCTATAAATTTTCATGTCCAGTTTACAAAACTGCTGCCTATCTGAAGTTCACGAAGACATTCTGCTGCTTTCTTATGGACTATTTGTTAATAATTTAACTTCTGACATTCAGATCTATAATCCATCTGAAGTTGTTCTTTGTCCATCGTGTTGATGCATGGGTCAGGATATTTTTTTCTGCATGGATATACAACTGACACAGCACAGTTTATTTAAAAAAAAAAAAAACCCATCCCATCACTAAAGTGGCAGCTTTGTCATAAACTGTTACACAATCAGTGTTTGGGATGTTTTCTGGACTCTTTTGAGCTTTTTGGGCAGTTCATTCTTTTACCAACACTGCTGCTGCTGCTGAGTCGTGTCCGACTCTGTGTGACCCCAGAGAAGACAGCCCACCAGGCTCCCCCGTCCCTGGGATTCTCCAGGCAAGAACACTGGAGTGGGTTGCCATTTCCTTCTCCAATGCATAAAAGTGAAAAGTGAAAGTGAAGTCACTCAGTCGTGTCTGACTCTTAGCGATCCCATGGACTGCAGCCTACCAGGGGTTTTGCAGGCAAGAGTACTGGAGGAGGGTGCCATTGCCTTCCTCTCTCTTAATTACCATACCTTTACCAAAAAGTGAAATCTACCACTATAAGCCCTTTAGCATTGTTCTACAAGACTGCTTTGACTAGGTTTGCTCCATTGCATTCCCACATAAGTTTCTTTTTATTTTTTAACTGGAGGCTATTACTTTACACTATTGTGGTGGTTTTGCCGTACATTGACATGAATCCGCCACGGGTGTACATCTGTCCCCTATCCTGAACCCCCCTCCCACTTCCCTCCCCATGCCATCCCTCAGGGTCATCCCAGTGCACCAGCCCCGAGCACCCTGTCTCATGCATCAGACCTGGACTGGCGACCTACATGTATATTATCATAAGTGAAACAGATCCCCAGTCCACATAAATTTTAAAAAGAATTAGGGTTTTCTGAAAATATCTTCTGAGATTCTGAGATTGCGTTATATACTTCAATTTTGAGAAAATGCTAATCTTTACATTATTTGTCTTCTGAACCATGACTGTGGAATATAATCTCCATTTACTTAGATAATCAGGTTTTCTCAGAAATGTTAGGCATCTTGCAAATTTTATCAGATTTATCTCTAAAACTGTGACATTTTTGATACTACTGTAAACTGTGCTGTGTTTTTACTTTCATTTTATGTTGGCTCTTGATACATAGAAATGTAATTGGTTTTCACATAATGACTTCATATCCAGCAAGTGTAGTTTCAGTGTTAGTAAATTCACTTGTGAATTTTAGGAATTTGTAGATTCATTTGGATCTTCTACACACTTGACCGTATTTCCTTCATCCCCAGCTTTCTATCTTTATCCCTTTTCCTGCCTTCATGTACTAGGATGGCCCTCTGGTACCCGGTTGAAAAGCTATGATGATTTCTCAACCCCAGACTCAGAAGGGAAGCCTTCAATATTATACGATTAACTATGGCATCTGTAGGGTTCTGTTTTGTGTTTTTAAATAGAAGCTCCTGTTTTTAGATTAAGGAAGTGGCTCTCTCTTCCCAGTTCACTGAGTTTTTTTATGACACCGTTTATCTCTTTTGTTTTTGGACCTGAGGAAATAATTACAGGTTACTGTCTGTCTGTCTGTCTCTCTTTCTCTCTGCCTCTGTCTCTGTTTCTCTCTTCCTCTCTCAATTACATGGTGGAATACATTGCTTTTTGAATGCTAAACTTTCTTTCGTTCTTGGAGTAATGTCAGGAAGCATATTATTCTTTTTATATTTCTTTACATGTGCTAATATTTTATTTAGCGTTTTTGCTTTCTTTCGTACTTTCCTTGTAATACCAGTGTAAACTTTCAATAACAAGACTGTGCTGCCTTCTTAAAATAAAATGGAAGCTATTTCCTTTTGTTTATTCTTTGGGAGAGTTAATAGAAGACTAGAGTTACTTCTTACGGAAGCTATCTGGGTCTGGAAGGTTGAGAGGAGAAGCAATGGAATCATTAATTATGGAATCGGTTTTTAGGTTAAAAAAGAAAGCAGTTTTGCTAATTCTTGTTGAGGAAGTTTGGATAAGTATTCTCAAGAAATGTATTTATTTAGTCTAAATTGACAACTTTCTTAACATAAAGCTGTTCTTAATGCTCTTTTGCTATTTTTTTTAAAGTCTGTAAGATCTGACTTGTGCAGCCACTGAAAAGCAGTGTTTACTTTGCTTATTTACAATCGCTAAGAAGTAGAACCCTAAGTATCCCTCACTAGACGCATGAATAAAGAAAATGTGTTTGTGTGTGTGTATGTGTGTGTGTGTATAAACTCATTATGTTGTACACCTTAAACTAATTCAATGCTCTATGTTAATTACATCTCAGTAAAACTGGACATAACTTTTAATATTCACAAGTTCAGCAGCGATATCATTTTTTAAAATTACTGGTGTCCATATTTTATCCTTTTTTTCTTTTCTGTCCTAATCAGTTCTGCTAAATATATACTAATCTTTTCAAAGAACCAATTTGAAGGTTTTGTTGATTTTCTCACTTATATTTATTTTTTATTTAATTGATGTTTTTGCTCTTTTATTTATTTCCTCCTTTCTTATGTGTTACTTTGGTTTGATTTGCTACTCTATTTCTAGTTCCTTGAGATGAAGGCTTAGATCTTTGATTTTCAATGTCCCCTGTTGTCCTTCACCACTAAATTTACTCATTTATATTACCTTTTTCATCTCTAACAGCATTTGGGGTTCATAAATCCTTAAATGGTTTAAGATCCGTGTGACATATTTATATGTTGATAGGAAGTAAAAGAGCAAAGATTCAAATCCAGGCTATATTGCCCCTAAATTCATGGCCTTCCTTCCCATGTAGGGTTGATTCTATAAGCCGTTAGGTGGAAAGAAGAGCACATAGGAAAGCAAAAGTAAAGCTTGACTGAGGCCCACTCTTGCTAAGCACAGAGCAGCTTCTGGATGAGACAGAGAAGTGAGAGAACCAGACTGGCTGAGTCTAGATCCTCCCTAAGTATGAATCTTTCTGCTTCTGTGGCCATTGCTTCCTCAACTGTAATGCAAGAGGCGTGGACTAAGCATTCCCAAGGTTCCTTTCCATGCTAACAGCAGAGTTTAAAGAGGAAATGATGACCAAAGATATTGAATGTTATAGAGAAGTTTAAAATGCAGAGTTTAAGAAATAGGCAATGCACCTTTTAATCACATAATCATTGTACTTCTAAAAGTGAAAGTGTTAGTAGTCAGTCGTATGTAACTCATTGCAAGCCCAAGGACTGTGGCCCACCAGGCTCCTCTGTTCACGGAATTCTGCAGGCAAGAACACTGGTGTGGGTAGCCATTCCCTTCTCCAGGGGATCTTTCTGACCGAGGGATCAAACCCAGGTCTCATGCATTGCAGGCGGATTCTTTCCATTTAAACCACAATGGAAGCCCCATATTTCTAAAGGCGGGAGCCAAATGGCAACAGTTTTAAAATTAAATGGGCTTTATGCCTTTCTCAGGAGAAGGCAATGGCACCCCACTCCAGTACTCTTGCCTGGAAAATCCCATGGATGGAGGAGCCTGGTGGGCTGCAGTCCATGGGGTCGCTAAGAGTCGGACACGACTGAGTGGCTTCACTTTCACTTTTCACTTTCATGCATTGGAGAAGGTAATGGCACCCCACTCCAGTATTCTTGCCTGAAGAATCCCAGGGATGGGGGAGCCTGGCGGACTGCCGTCTATGGAGTCGAACAGAGTCGGACACAACTGAAGCGACTTAGCAGCACAGCAGCATGCCTTTCTCAAGTGGACAGGGAACTCCGTGCGGAGAAACATCTTGCAGAGTCTTACACAGTGGAGAAAAGTCATAGCAGGGGTAGAAAGCACAGACTTCGTCAGCCTGAGTGACACTTGGGTCCTGGGTCCTCTTTTTCATAGCTAGAGAGTTACAGGCACAAGATGGGACCAATCAAGAAAGATCATTACAAATGGCAGAAAATAATAATAATTAACTTGGTTTTCAACATCAAGAGAGTACTGTAAAGAGATTGTATCGGAAAAAAAAAAAAAAAATCCAGGATAAGCAACATCTTATCCAGTCAAGACAAACTCGATAAGACAAGTCCTCACACAAAGACAATTCATAAAACAATTGTAACAAAAATCCCTTCAGTGACTTGAGGTTTTCATCTATGACTTTATGGGAACAAAAAAATTAAAAATAAGTTTAATTCTCCCTGTTGAAAGTAAAGGGAAAGATTTCTCTTTCCTCATTTTTCTTAAAGCATTGACCTTGGAATATTTGTAATTTTAAGTACTTTCTCCTCTCTTTAAAATGTGTGCACACATCCTTTTGGAAACAAGATAGAAAGCTTTTTGTCAGCTTTGTGACTGGGATTGCGCTCCCAAGCACTTGGGAGAGTTCTCCTTGAAATGTAACTTCATGGGAGGGAGCACCCCATCTCCCAGTGTCCATGGGAAGGCAGAAATCCAACTGCAGTGGATTCCTTGCTCCAAGTTCAAAATTGAAAACTGAAAATAAAGGTCTCTCACTTGTGAACTCTTTGAGACCCCATGGACTCTAGCCCACCAGGCTCCTCTGTCCATGGAATTCTCCAGGCAAGAACACTGGAGTGGGTTGCTATTCCCTTTTCCAGGGAATCTTCCTGACCCGGGGACTGAACCCTGGTCTCCTGTATTGTAGGCAGAGTCTTTACAGTCAGAACCACTCCATCATAAATATATTAAATATTTGTTTCTTCTCTGGATAAAGCCAATAAGCTAACATAGATGGTAATGCTAATTTCCAAGTAAAGTTTGGATGAACTACGAGTGACTGTCAAGTTTTCTTACTTGAAGGCTAGTTATCCTTTATTTCAAGTCTGGAAAATATTTATATAATGGATTGTATCCACCTGACTATATCAGTCAATGAGGGTTTTTTTTTTTCCTTTTGTCTTTTCAATCTCTTAGCAGATTACCTGTGATGCGTGGATCTGGATGAAGGCTTATTCAAGAACAAAAGTGCTTTTGTTCCCTATGAACTTTGTGGAGAGGGCTTCTGAATTTGAAGATGATTTTGTTCTTATTTATATCTGCCAAATGCATAGTAGGGTTGAATCTAGCACTGACCCTCCTGAGACTTTAAAACATATTCCAAGATAAAGAACCTCATCTCTGTAGCTAGACTTCTCTGATATCTGCTCCCAGCCAACTGAGTGAATCACTGCCTAGACGTGGATTGTGCTAGGAGGGGAAAGGGGATGGAGAGAGCGAAGTCTTGAGCCTGGACCCCAGGAAGCACGTTCCTGACATCAGAATTATTATGTTTATCTCCCAGTAACTTTCTGGAGCTGGGTAAGTGTCCTCCAGTGAACACTCTCTCACACAGAAGAAACAAAGGGAGGTATTAAAGTCCAGTGACCCAGAGTTCAGAAAGAAGGAGAGCAGAAGTGAATACACCTGGGACTTCCTTGGTGGCCCAGTGGTTAAGACTTTGCCTTCCAATGCAAGGGGTGCATGTTTGATCCCTGGTTGGGAAGCTAGATCCCACATGCTTCATGGCCAAAAACCCAGAACAAAAAACAGAAGCATCATTGTGACAAATTCAATACAAATTTAAAGATGGTCCTCATCAAAAAAAAAAAAAAATCTTAAAAAAAGAAAGAAAGGAAGGAAGAAAGAAGTAAAGATACTTGAAGCTACTGAGTGTGAGTTTCAGGGCCTTTGGCTTAATGGGCCCCTTGCAAGGACCTCTTCTTGCTATTCTTTGGAACTCTGCATTCAGATGCTTATATCTTTCCTTTTCTCCTTTGCTTTTTGCTTCTCTTCTTTTCACAGCTATTTGTAAGGCCTCCCCAGACAGCCATTTTGCCTTTTTGCATTTCTTTTCCATGGGGATGATCTTGATCCCTGTCTCCTGTACAATGTCACGAACCTCATTCCATAATTCATCAGGCACTCTATCTATCAGATCTAGACCTTTAAATCTATTTCTCACTTCCACTGTATAATCATAAGGAATTTGATTTAGGTCATACCTGAATGGTCTAGTGGTGTTGCCCACTTTCTTCAATTTAAGTCTGAATTTGGCAATCAGGAGCTCATGATCTGAGCCACAGTCAGCTCCCAGTCTTGTTTTTGTTGACTATATAGAGCTTCTCCATCTTTGGCTGCAAAGAATATAATCAATCTGATTTCGGTGTTGACCATCTGGTGATGTCCATGTGTAGAGTCTTTCAAGAGTATCCCCTTTTCTCCACACCCACTCCAGCATTTATTGTTTGTATAATTTTTGATGATGGCCATTCTGACTGGTGTGGGGTGATATCTCATCGTAGTTTTTATTTGTATTTCTCTAATAATGAGAGATGTTGAGCATCTGTTCATGTGTTTTTTAGCCATCTGTATGTCTTCTTTGGAGAAATGTCTGTTTAGTCTTTTCCTCACTTTTTGATTGAGTTGTTTGTTTTTCTGGCATTGAGTTGTATGAGCTGGTTGTATATTTTAGAAATTAATCCTTTGTCTGTTATTTCATTTGCTATTATCTTCTCCCACTCTGAGGGTTGTCTTTTCACCTCGCTTATACTTTCTTTTGCTGTGCAAAAGCTTTTAAGCTTAATCAGGTCCCACCTCCTTACTTTTGTTTTTATTACTCTAGGAGGTGTGCCATAGAGGATCTTGCTTTGATTTCTGTCATCCAATTTTCTGTCTGTTTTCCTCTAAGGGTTTTATAGTTTCTGGTCTTACATTTAGGTCTTTAATCCAGTTTGAGTTTATCTTTGTGTATGGTATTAGGGACTGTTTTAATTTCATTCTGTTACCTGTAGCTGTCCAGTTTTCCCAGCACCATTTGTTGAAGAGTCTGTCTTTACCCCATTGTATATTCTTGCTTCCTTTATAAAATATAATGTACCCATAGGTGCATGGGTTTATTTCCTGGTTTCCTGTCTTGTTCCGTTGGTCTATATTTTTGTTTTTGTGCTAATAACATACTGTCTTGATGACTGTAGCTTTGTAGTATAATCTGAAGTCAGGAAGGTTGATTCCTCCAGCTCCATTATTTCTCAAGACTGCTTTGGCTATTTAGGGTCTTTTGTGTTTCCATATATATTGCAAAATTTTTTGTTCTAGTTCTGTGAAGAATGCCATGGTAATTCGACAGGGATCACATTGAATCTGTAGATTACATTTGTTAGTAAATTCATTTTCACAACATTGGTTCTTCCTACCCAGGAACATGGAATGTCTATCCATCTGTTTTTGTCATCTTTGACTGCTTTCATCAGTGTCTTATAACCTTCTGTGTACTGTTCTTTTGTCTCCTTAGGTAAGTTTATCCCTAGATAGTTTATTCTTTTTGTTGTAGTGGTGAATGTGATTGATTCCTTACTTTCCATTTCTGATTTTTCATTGCTAGTATATAGAAATACAAGTTATTTTGTTTCTTTGTATTGCTTATGTATTCTGAAATCTTGCTAAATTTGCTGATTAGCTCTAGTAATTGTCTGATACTATCTTTAGGGTTTTCTATGTACAATATCATGTCATCTGCAAAGAGCTAGAGCTTTACTTCTTCTTTTCTGATCTGGATTCCTTTTATTTCTTTTCTTTTCTGATTGCTCTAGCTAGGACTTCCAAAACTATGTTGAATAGTACTGGTGAAAGTGGACACCCTTGCTTATTCCTAATCTTAGGGAGAATGCTTTCAGTTTTTCACTATTGAAAATAACATTTGCTGTAGGCTTATCATATATGGCCTTTACTATGTTGAAGTAGGTTCCTTCTTTGCCCATCTTTTTAAGTTTTAATCATAAACGGGTGCTAAATATTGTCAAAGACTTTGTCTGCATCTATTGAGTCTAGCATATGGATTTTATCTTTCAATTTGTTAATATGATGTATCACATTGATTGCTTTGTGTATATTGAAGAATCCTTGTATCCCTGGAATAAATCCAACTTGATCATGGGTGTATGAGCTTTTTGATGTGTTGCTGAATTCTCCTTGCTAAAATTTTGTTGAGGATTTTACATCTATGTTCATCAGTGATATTGACCTGTAGTTTTCTTTTTTGTGTGTTGTCATTGTCTGGTTTTGGTATCAGGGTGATGGTAGCCTTATAAAATGAGTTTGAATTCCTCTGCAATTATTTGAAAGAGTTTTAGAAGGAAGGCATTGCTGCTGCTGCTGCTAAGTTGTTTCAGTTGTATCTGGCTCTGTGCGACCCCATAGATGGCAGTCCACCAGACTCCCCCGTCCCTGAGATTCTCCAGGCAAGAACACTAGAGTGGGTTGCCATTTTCTTCTCCAATTCATGAAAGTAAAAAGTGAAAGTGAAGTCACTTTAGTCTTCTCTAAATGTTTGATAGAATTGTCCTGTGAAGCCATCTGGTCCTGAGCTTGTGTTTTTTGGGACATTTTTGATCGCAGCTTAAATTTCAGTGCTTGTAATTGGGTTGTTCATAATTTCTATTTCTTCCTGATTCAGTCTTGGAAGATTGAATTTTCTAAGAATCTGTCCATTTCATCCAGGTTATCCAGTTTATAAAAGCTGGTTCTTTGAGAAGATAAACAAAACTGATAAACCTTTAGCCAGACTCATCAAGAAAAAGAGAGAGGAATCAAATCAACAAAATTAGAAATGAAAAAGGAGAGATTACAAGAGACAATCCGGCCAGAAATACAAAGAATTATAAGAGATTATTATGAACAACTATGTGGCAATAAAATGGATAACACACTTGCACTATTAAGTTTCTACAACAAGTTAGAATTTTACTTAATAAATTCTATATTTCTCAATCATGCTCAATTTATGTCTTAATTATTTCTGATGAAATCAGCTCCAGTTAGGTATTCATGTATTATCAGCCATGTTAATACATTTTTTCTCAGCACCTATTTATGTTGCTTTGCATCATTAAATTTCACTTAGCAATTTGACTCTGACATGCAATGAATGAGAAAAGTGAATGTTTACATAATTGCCAATAAGATAGATGTTAACATGAATTTGTATACAGTTTTAGAAGATGTGTTTTAGCTGTAGGTAAGTCTACATAATTATGCCAGTCAGACTTTCATATGACAAAACTATTCTAATTTTCACATATTCTAATTTTCTAGGCAGGAAATGCAAAAACTGATATTGCTGTGGCCCACTGCATAATATTTCCCCTGAAATTTATTCTGAGCATTTTCCTTGGACATATATACATGCATTGAGAGCTATTTAAACAATCTCTACTACAACTTGCCTTCAAATTTCCAAGAAAGCTATGGTCATAACAAAAATTTAACAGAAAACCTCAAGCCTATATATTTGTTTTATTTTCAATCCTTAACATATAAATATAACATGAAATGATCTACTAACTATGGTAAAAGGATGCTTAGAGAGTTAATTTGGGTGCAACAAACTAAATTTATACACACTCAGTCTAAACATGACAGATTATGTGTACCATATAGAATATATTAAAAATTTTTGTTATATATGCATTACAATAAATCAAAATTTTATTAACTTACTAACCTCAGTCCATGTGTATTGACACAGACCCACCAGCAGTGGTCTATTACTTTAAATGAGGAATATGCAAACCACTTATTTTTGATACGTGGCAATTTTTTCTTTGTTCTATGAGAGCAAAAGCCTTGTATGTTTTACTCATTGCTGTTTCCACTGTTGTTTGCAATATTATATCCACAGTAAACTGTGTCTTAGAGAATAAAATGAAGTAGGTAGATTTGGAAAAAAGAAAAAATAATCTAGAGAATTGACCAGACCCTACCAATGATGCCAGAGCAAGGATATTTATGTTTAGATCTACCAATACAAGGTGTTAGACTTAGCAAGATGATTGTCGGTTACAGTGTGATTCCTGGCTAGAGATAGTAGAGAGCAAGGCAGTCTGAAACATATGGCTCCTTTGTTCATAAGACATTAAAATTCTACCTCATGATTTTTCCAAAGAGTTTTTGTTTGTTTGTTTAAAACTATCATAGGATATCCCATATATGGAATCAAAAATGATGCAAATGAACTTATTTACAAAACAGAAATAGAGTCATAGGTGTAGCAAATTTATGATTAATGGCAAGGAGGGAGGGGGAAGAGGGATAAATTGGGAGACTGGGATTGACACATACACACTACCATATATAAAATAAATAACTAATAATGGCCTACCGTAGAGCACTGTACTCAATAACTGTAATGACCTATATGGGAAAAGAATCTAAAAAAGAGATGGATATATACATATGTATAATTAATTCACTGTGCTGTACAGCAGAAACTAAAACAGCATTGTAAATCAATTATACCCCAATAAACATTTTAAAAAGAAAAAAAAAAAAGAATCATTAATATGAAAAAACATTATTTCCAGTCCATTATGTAAAATGACAGTCATATCAAGTCAAAATTGGGAAAATGAATGTCTTAATCAAAAAATTAAAATATACTGAAATATTTTTTTCTCATCATTTAAGACATGCATTAAAAATAATGGAGCTTCCACCCATTTCTAGAAGAGTGAAAGAAAACATGCCTCAGAAACTCTTTACCTTCATGACTGTGATTGATCTAAGAGTGAATTATGGTTTAAATGTCTTCTTTTCTAAGATATATAAGACATCCAGTATCTAAAAAAAAGGTTATTCTTTGAAAGTACTTTAAATCTCACAAAATATAAAAAAGAAAAATGTAATAGAAGTTCCAAAAAGTTTTTTGTTTAGCAGCCCTCCATGTTATGCAGTTTAGCTTTGCATGATTTCCCCACAGTCTTTGCAGAAAAGTTATTAACTTCAGAAAATTGTTTCTCCTCCTGCATGTTGAAAGAAAAAGCAATTTGAAATGTTTATGTTTGGAGTTTCTATTCATAAAAAAAAAGGTGAAAATATTATTGTTGACTTCAATTTATGACTCAAATCACCAAAATTGCACATTCATGTAATGATTTCCTACAGTTGGGGTCTGATAAATAAAAATAATCTCACTTTTTTTTTTCCATTTATAAACACAAATTGATGTAAAAGGTACTTTGCATTTTCATGAAAAGAAAGGAAGCTACTGTCATTTTCATTTTCTTCGTGGTGGATAAAATACTTATTCCTAAGTAGGTAGAGGTCAAGAGAGCTATTATACCCTAATAGAATGTAGTAGAGTTGAGACCTTGCTCAATCATGTTAAATGAACTGAGACCCACTGTTAATTACTAGATTTTGTATGTGATACATAAACAAAGAAACTCTGCATTAAAGAAACGGTTACACTATCCTGCAAATGTCCTTTTATGCACAGCTCAGTGGATGGCATGCTTGAATGGGTAACTGAATATGGTAAAATGGCTTATTGCGCACTTTAGTAAGGTTTATTGGCTAATCAAGTTACACACAACTTCTAAAACACATTGGATATTTACACTTTGGTAAACTGCAAGCCCAAACACTCTTGATAAAGTAATAAGTATACATTTCTATGTAAGATTTCTATTGCCTCAGGAACTGTACTTCCTGTGTAATGGCTCACACTTCACTGACCTGATTAAATTTTTAATTATACTGTATTGAACGTTTCTTTATATGCTCACATACAAAAACAAGAACAAAAACGTATTCTTCATAACCAGAGCTATTAGAATTGGGGGGAAAAATTGAGAGACTCATTTTTTCAGAATTTGTATTAACACCGCTATAAGATTTCACTATAAAAACAAGAAAAATAAAATTCAACTTGAGATATATGTATCTCAAGGCAAGGGAAAGTTTTCTTTGACTATTAACAAGTAATCATCATAAATTTAAGGCCTTTGCTTAGAAGGCTGAGCATCGAAGAACTGATGCTTTTGAACTGTGGTGTTGGAGAAGACTCTTGAGAGTCCCTTGGACTGCAAGGAGATCCAACCAGTCCATTCTGAAGGAGATCAGCCCTGGGATTTCTTTGGAAGGAATGATGCTAAAGCTGAAACTCCAGTACTTTGTCCACCTCATGCGAAGAGTTGGCTCATTGGAAAAGACTCTGATGCTGGGAAGGATTGGGGGCCCGAGGAGAGGGGGATGACAGAGGATGAGATGGCTGGACGGCATCATGGACTCGATGAACATGAGTCTGAGTGAACTCCAGGAGATGGTGATGGACAGGGAAGCCTGGCATGCTGCAATTCATGTGATCACAAAGATTTGGACACGATTGAGTGACTGAACTGAACTGAACTGAACCATGACAATGAGTGTCTTCTAGTACATAACTATAACAAAATTAATAATGAATGATTAAAGTGTATTTTCAATTTCAGTCAGATTTTATTCTTTGGCTCTGCTTTGTATTGTTTGTCATCCTAATTATTTTGATAGTACCTATTATGTGTAATAACAACAGCTAAACTTTTGACTGAAATACATTTTAAATTTCATCTAAAAATCTGATGTTTAAAATTATCTAAATAATTTTCATAATATTTTTAAAGAATTGATATTATTACCTCTATAGTCAATAGTGTATAGCCACTTATTATTTGGTTGACCCATTTCTGGGACACATGATGCCAGATTTTGTTCAAACACAAAATATTACTAAGAACTTTAATGAAGGATAAAAAAATAAATTAGTTTGGTGCAAATGTAATTGCAGTTTTGGACCATGAATTTTAAATCATAAGTAGACTCAAACATATCTTTATTAATCAAAATAGGAACCATTGCAGTCAACACATTCTTGCCAAAGAGAAATAAGTTTGCTTATTTCTGTAGCAATAAACATCCATGCTTCAGAATTTGATGAACTCTTGAAAAGCATTTTTTGCCTCCTGCTGATTGTGGAAGTTTTTCTCCCTGGAAGAAGATTTTGAGACGCTTGAAGAAGTGATAGTCAGTTGGTAAGAGGTCAGGTGAATATGGCAGATAAGCAAAACTTTAGCTCAATTCATTCAACCTTTGAAGTGTTGGTTGTGCTACATGTGATGTGGCATTGTCATGGAGAAGAATGGGCCCTTTCTGTTGACCAATATTGCCTTCTGGCATTGCAGTTTTTGGTGCATCTCATTGATTTGGTGAGCATATATCTCAGATATAATGGTTTCTCTGTAATTCAGAAAGCTATAATGGATCAAAGCAGCAGGAGACAACAAGTGCATGATCATTTTTTGTGCAAGTTTTGCTGTGGAAAGTGCTTTTGAGTTTCTTCTCAGCCGAACCATTCAGCTGTTGGTCACCTGTTGTCATATAAACTCTGCTTTCCTTGCATGTCATAATCTGATAGAGAAATGGTTTGTTGGNATACTAATAAATTCTAACTTCCCAAAAGAATCTGCCTTTAGTAAGTCTAAAACATCTCATGCCTCTCACTGTTGGGAGGCCATAAATAATCACATTTGGCCGGACGAACCTATACAGGCAGGCTAGATAACCTTCAGAGGAATTCGTAAGCTGAAACACTCTTGTCACGCCCAGGAATTTTATCGACTGGAGCTGCAAGTTAACTCCTTCTCCGAGAAAAATGGTTATGGGGGAGAGCCCCCCATAAAGTCAGAGGTTTAGGTGAGAGCATGAAACAGACTCTAATTTGGGGGGTAGATGCTCGGGAACAGGGGGTTTCCTGAGGCTTGATCACGCCTTTGCGTATGCCAAGCCTCCTTCCTCATGACCTTTGCCACGCGCAGAGTTCCTCACGCTGGCCCCCGGCAGTATAGAGCTTCTCCATCTTTGGCTGCAAAGAATATAATCAATCTGATTTCGGTGTTGACCATCTGGTGATGTCCATGTGTAGAGTCTTCTCTTGTGTTGTTGGAAGAGAATATTTCGTGCAAAGATGGGCTCGATAAAGGACAGAAATGGTATGGACCTAACAGAAGCAGAAGATATTAAGAAGAGGTGGCAAGAATACACAAAAGAACTGTACAGAAAAGATCTTCACAACCCAGATAATCACGATGGTGTGATTACTCATCTAGAGCCAGACATCCTGGAATGTGAAGTCAAGTGGACCTTAGAAATCATCACTATGAACAAAGCTAGTGGAGGTAATGGAATTCCAGTGGAGCTATTTCAAATCATAAAGATGATGCTGTGAAAGTGCTGCATTCAATATGACAGCAAATTTGGAAAACTCAGCAGTGGCTACAGGACTGGAAAAGGTCAGTTTTCATTCCAATCCCAAAGAAAGGCAATGCCAAAGAATGCTCAAACTACCACACATTTGCACTCATCTCACATGCTAGTAAAGTAATGCTCAAAATTCTCCAAGCCAGGCTTCAGCAATATGTGAACCGTGAACTCCCTGATATTCAAGCTGGTCTTAGAAAAGGCAGAGGAATCAGAGATTAAATTGCCAACATCTGCTGGATCATGGAAAACGAAAGAGAGTTCCAGAAAAACTTCTATTTCTATTTTATTGACTATGCCAAAGCCTTTGACTGTGTGGATCACAATAAACTGTGGAAAATTCTGAGAGAGGTGGGAATACCAGACCACCTAACCTGCCTTTTGAGAAATCTGTATGCAGGTCAGGAAGCAACAGTTAGAACTGGACATGGAACAACAGACTGGTTCCAAATAGGAAAAGGAGTATGTCAAGGCTGTATATTGTCACTTTGCTTATTTAACTTACATGCAGAGTACATCATGAGAAATGCTGGACTGGAAGAAACACAAGCTGGAGTCAAGATTGCCGGGAGAAATATCAGTCACCTCAGGTATGCAGATGACACCACCCTTATGGCAGAAAGTGAAGAGGAACTAAAAAGCCTCTTGATGAAAGGGAAAGAGGAGAGTGAAAAAGTTGACTTAAAGCTCAACATTCAGAAAACGAAGACCATGGCATCCGGTCCCAACATCCCTGATATTCAAGCTGGTCTTAGAAAAGGCAGAGGAATCAGAGATTAAATTGCCAACATCTGCTGGATCATGGAAAACGAAAGAGAGTTCCAGAAAAACTTCTATTTCTATTTTATTGACTATGCCAAAGCCTTTGACTGTGTGGATCACAATAAACTGTGGAAAATTCTGAGAGAGGTGGGAATACCAGACCACCTAACCTGCCTTTTGAGAAATCTGTATGCAGGTCAGGAAGCAACAGTTAGAACTGGACATGGAACAACAGACTGGTTCCAAATAGGAAAAGGAGTATGTCAAGGCTGTATATTGTCACTCTGCTTATTTAACTTATATGCAGAGTACATCATGAGAAATGCTGGACTGGAAGAAACACAAGCTGGAGTCAAGATTGCCGGGAGAAATATCAGTCACCTCAGGTATGCAGATGACACCACCCTTATGGCAGAAAGTGAAGAGGAACTAAAAAGCCTCTTGATGAAAGGGAAAGAGGAGAGTGAAAAAGTTGACTTAAAGCTCAACATTCAGAAAACGAAGACCATGGCATCCGGTCCCAACACTTCATGGGAAATAGATGGGGAAACAAGTGTCAGACTTTATTTTTTTGGGCTCCAAAATCACTGCAGATGGTGACTGCAGCCATGAAATTGAAAGACGCTTACTCTTGGAAGAAAAGTTATGAGCAACCTAGATAGCATATTCAAAAGCAGAGACATTACTTTGCCAAGTAAGGTCCATCTAGTCAAGGCTATGGTTTTTCCAGTAGTCATCTATGGATGTGAGAGTTGGACTGTGAAGAGGGCTGAGCGCGGAAGAATTGATGCTTTTGAACTGTGGTGTTGGAGAAGATTCTTGAGAGTCCCTTGGAGTGCAAGGAGATCCAACCAGTCCATTCTGAAGGAGATCAGTCCTGGGTGTTCTTTGGAAGGACTGATGCTGAAGCTGAAACTCCAGTACTTTGGCAACCTCATGCGAAGAGTTGACTCATTGGAAAAGATTTTGATGCTGGAAGGGATTGGGGGCAGGAGAAGAAGGGGACGACAGAGGATGAGATGACTGGATGGCATCACTAACTCGATGGACGTGAGTCTGAGTGAACTCTGGGAGTTGGTGATGGACAGAGAGGCCTGGCGTGCTGCCATTCATGGGGCTACAAAGAGTTGGGTACGACTGAGCGACTGAATTGAACTGAACCTTTATTTTATAAAACCAAAGTTTATGTTTTTGCTCAGAATGCTCAGGTATGCATCTCAAAATATTTTGCCAATTAATTGTCACTTTATTTCAAAGTCTGTTCTCAACATTAAACTGTTGGAACACTAGTCTTTGGTGAACAAAAGATATTCAAAGTCATTTAAATGATCACCTAGCACCTGAAGTCTTATTTTGAGCAATCTTCATTCCTTACTTTCATGAAAAACTACATTTTTCTCATGTACAGATCTCTCTTCAGTTTGATCATAAGCAGTACACTAATGAATGACACATCTTTGTTGGTAGTAATATGTAGCAACTTGTTTGCACAAATATTTATCATCTCACACTGAAGAAGAGTAAAATTAAAGGTAGCTAATATAACAGAAATGTGAAAAGAAAGTTTGGACATTCATCCATTTTTTGTCACTCTTCAGAAACCTGGCTTTTCACTTATTACTTATATATTTGGTGCTGTATTTCAGATCAAGGTTAACACACACATTGTGTTTTTCTTTTTTTTTTTTTTCTTTTTGGCAAGCTTTCCTCATCCACATGCCACAGCAACCAAAGAAATGTGAGGGGTTTGTTTTCGGGTAGGGGGGAACTGTGTTTTTTTGTTGTTGTTGTTATGTGGTTTTTTTTTTTTTTTTGCTGATTTTGGCAAGGACAAATGGATAAGGAAGGAAAGATTTTTTTATTAATGCATTTATTAGAATATTTGCTTTATTTGCTACCTACTACTTATTTTATTATATTCTGATTATAGCACACATACGTTTCTTTGCTTATATCTTCCTTCCCACACTTTTTCCCATGGCATATGAATTTATTAATTCTACCCATAGATCTAGAGCTGAGCATTCATTAAAATTTCTAATCCCTTGGCAAAACTGATAGATTCAGAGATGTACACTATCCAAATTGGTTCATTTATCTATCAGGAAAACATTATCTTTCTGCTGAATTAGAACCCCCATGTAGCTTGGCAATATAATTTTTCAGTTTTAAAATGTCCATAAAATCATTATACCAGACGGTCTTGAATCAATGCAAAGTTAACTTTATGATTAGACAAAATTAATATCTTTGTGTTCAACATAGATTTGTTAAAATTCATGTTTTGTCATTCATGAGTATAACAAAATTGCTTATAATTGAAGAACAGTACACGTAGGCCTATTTTCAGAAACAAAGGGAAGAAGGACAGTCGTGTCACAATTAATGATTTACTTTATGCTTTATAAAATTACTAATTTTATTCTTAAAATTTGGTTTTTAAATAAAATTTTCTAACTTATTTAAAACAAGCTCACTCTTTTTTTTTTTTCAAGACATTTCATTTTTTCTGAGCTGAAGTAAAATTCAGTCACCAAGACATAATCAACTATTTAAAATGCATAGATAATTTCCAGGGAGGCCATCCCAGACTTTCAAGGAGGTCAGTCTCTCATATTTTCTTTATCCATGGGAAAACCAATTCTAAGAAGAAAGTGACAAAACGTTCTTTTTCTCTTTTCCAAATCTTATTTGCTCCCATGCACAATGCAATACACTTGTGCATCCATATAGCTGTCCACAATACTTGCAGAAATTATTTCCTTGTTGACAAGTTAATGGATGTAGAATATATTAACTGCTAGCTGAAAATTAGAAATGATCTCAGGTGAATAATGATACTTCAAAACTAGATTTTTTAACATAAGGAAATCTGTTTGTTTTTTTAATGAAATTTTCTTACCAATATTATTTCATCACAAGTTTTTAGTGTACTTAACAGTCACGATATTTTTTAATTTATAGAAATATTGTTGATTTACAATGTTGTATTAGTTTCAGATGTAAAGCAAAATGATTCAGATATGTGTGTGTGTGTGTGTGTGTGTGTATTCTTTTTAGATTCCTTTCCATTACAGGTATTGAAAGATATTGAGTATAATTCCCTGTGCTATACAGTAGGTCTTTGTTGGTTTTCTATATTACATATAGTAGTATATATATTTTAATATCAAACTCCTAATTTATTCCTCCTCCCTTTTCACCTTTTGTAACTGTAAATTTGATTTCTGTGTCTGTGAGTCTATTTCTGTTTTATCATTAAGTTCATTGGTATCATTTTTTTAGATTCCACATATAAGTGATATAATATGATATTTACTTTGTCTGATTTACTTCACTTAGCATGATAATCTCTAGGTCCATTCATAATGCTGCAAATGGTGTATCTACTTTATATGGTCATCTGTCAATGGACATTTAGGTTATTTCCACATCTTGGCTATTGTAAATAATGATACTGTGAATATTTGGGCGTATGTATCTTTCTGAATTAGAGTTTTCTTAGGATATACACCCAGGGATAGGATTACTGGCTCATACAGTAACTCTTTGTTTAGTTTTTTACGGAAAAATTTATGATATGTAGACGTAGAGCCCCTGAGACACTTTGTAAAATCTTAGCATCTGAATAATCATCAACAGGCCTTTCTGGACACCTAAGAAAGAGCAACGATCAGTAGAGTTTTTCTCATCCTACCACTCGAGGCCTCACCTCAACAGGGTGTTCCTCTGATTCTAAGTGATGAGCAGTGTGCTAAAGGCATTGAGTATCACCACTAACAACTTTTCTGCTTCATCTCATCAAGCAACTCCAACTCTAGTTACTCTCTCTCTTCCTTATCATTATGTCTTTGCCTCTACTTCTGTCTCTCTCTGTTTCTCTCTTCCTTTTCCCTCCTCTTTCTTCCTCTCTCTGTTTCTCATCTTTATCTATATACCACAACTGTCTTCACTGTATCTCTTCCAACCATAGTAATAGATATAATCTT
This sequence comes from Aepyceros melampus, assembly GCA_006408695.1. NCBI lineage: Eukaryota > Metazoa > Chordata > Mammalia > Artiodactyla > Bovidae > Aepyceros > Aepyceros melampus. Next base: position 89,514 of record SJXQ01009463.1, on the reverse strand, counting down.
TGGAAGTTAGGCATACCAGCCAATATATTGGAAAGAGAATTTCTTTTTGCTATTGCTGCTTGCTCACAAATCTCTCTTGAAACATATATTTAAAAAATGATAACCATGGTTCAAATCAAGTTTTTATATTCTTAGATTTTCTGTCCATTGAACTCCACAGAACTTTACAAAGATTACTAACTGGCAGTACCTGAAGGATGGCAGAATAATACTTGAAGAATTTCCTATTAAACCTTTTTATTAGGAGACTTAGAAGGAGAAAGTTCATTTGCTTCCCAATCTTGGCTAAAATTAGTCCCAAATAAAATTCTAAGTGTAGAACAGATATTCCAGAAAATACCAGCCTATACCAGAAATACATATCTGCTGAGATCTCAAAGGAATAAATACTCCAGAAATATTTCTTATACAACATGAGAACTTAATACTGCTTTCAGCTAGAGAATCTCAAAAAAAATACTTAATTAAGACCTCAGTCAATGCAGGAACCATGGGTTTCATAAGTGACATTTCAGCAAACACAGAGTATGCATCAACTTGTGATGTGTATCGGGGCTATGTATTGAAAGACATTTAAAATTATATTCTCAATATTCTATCCTGTATCTATTTTTATCAGTATCAATATATGAGAATATTTCTACCAATTAAATTAATTCCCCAATGGGATTACAGAGGGAAAAATCATGTATGGTCTACTTCCACAGAAATTCAAACTGAAGTATTTTCAAAGTAAGGAAGTTATGAAATGTTTGGTGTGGAAATGGCTTAAACAACTCAGCATGAAATTGACTTTGAGATCTTTTGGTCATGTTAACTGTGAGCTCATTCACAAAATTATACATCTGAAGTGCCAAATTATCCACTCCCTTTATACCCTGTCCTATGGTGAAGAGAAATGAATGCTAAACAGCCAGCCATAGAGTTTAACAATATTTTATCCAAGCGATTTTGTTTATCCTGTTATAATTGACCATTTCACATATCAATATGTTTCATCCAGAGCTGAAACGATTCAACAATAAACTATAGTAATGGCCCTGCTGGAAATGGTTTTAGAACTAAATGTAGTGACAGGGTGTACATTGCATGGGCATTAATGCAGTTTCTCACTTGCACTCTGGTACAGTTAGTAACATTTCTATCACAGACACTTAGATCATTAAGGATTATACATTTTCTCCACTCCTCTACTACCAGACCAAAAAAAAAAAAAAAAATCAGTCTCCCACTGTCTCTTCTAAGTTACTCTTCTGCTCTACCAATTCAGTTCAGTCACTCAGTTGTGTCTGACTCTTTGCAACCCTATGAATTGCAGCACGCCAGGCCTCCCTGTCCATCACAAGTCCCGGAGTTTACTCAAACTCATGTCCATCGAGTCAGTGATGCCATCCAACCATCTCATCCTCGGTCGTCCCCTTCTCTTCCTGCCCCCAATCCCTCCCAGCATCAGAGTCTTTTCCAATGAGTCAACTCTTCACATGAGGTGGCGAAAGTATTGGAGTTTCAGCTTCAGCATCAGTCCTTCCAAAGAACACCAGGACTGATCTCCTTCAGAATGGACCAGTTGGATCTCCTTGCAGTCCAAGGAACTCTCAAGAGTCTTCTCCAACACCACAGTTCAAAAGCATCAATTCTTCTGCACTCAGCTTTCTTCACAGTCCAACTCTCACCTCCATACAGGACCACTGGAAAAACCATAGCCTTGACTAGACGGACCTTTGTTGGCAAAGTAATGTCTCTGCTTTTTAATATGCTATCTAGTTGGTCATAACTTTCCTTCCAAGGAGTAAACATCTTTTAATTTCATGGCTGCAATCACCATCTGCAGTGATTTTGGGGCCCCAAAAAATAAAGACTGACATTGTTTTATACACCACCATAAATGTCTGGTCAGAGTGAAGAGGAAAAACTTAAAGTGTTTAAGAACCCAGGAAAGAGATTTGCAGCAATCAACAACATCTATCTAAGTTCAAGCCTAAGGGAGATCATCTCAGCCTTCAGATCATGGTCATAAATCAGGAACTTTCCAGGGCTTAGGATCAAAGTTGGAGAATGTTGTGATGGTTGCTGTGGGAGGGAAATAAGATGGATATCTGGACTAAAGAAGAGGAAGAGCTACCAGAAAATGTGAAGGCAAGCATGAAAGAGGGAATTATAATCTATTCCTGATTAACACCTCCCCTTCCAAAACAAGAAATGCACCTGAAGGAACTGTTAAGAGACTTTTAGTTAAAGAGCTATATTCGATTATTATGAAATAATTGAGATACCAAAAATGTATACAGAGTTGTTTCAAACAAGAAAACCTGAGAAAAAAGGAGGTTTATTTTCACTAACTGGATAAAGAGAGACTCTAAAATAAACTGCTTAAAAACAGTTAGCAGGGGAAGAATTTTATAGGTTTTGAAGAGGCTGAACACACTCTGAGGATGAGTAACAAAGGTTCTTGGAAAAAAAAAACATGTTTCAAGAATTTGTGACTGTTCAGCAAAAACAGGACATTGGCTGTGTGAAGGTGAACAAAATGACACTTCCACTGTTTCCTTAAGAAAGACAGTCATGTATATAACCCTTCATCCTTGTGCTGGATCTACCAGGTTGGTTTATTTCTCTCCCTCGGTTCTTTTCTCATTGTTGCAAGGATTCAAAACAACAGACTAGGTATAGTTCAATTACAGCTCGAGCAGACAGATCTTTTATTAAACAGACAGCAGATAGTACACTTCCAAGACGTGGGAGCAAGCTGACCCTGAAGGAATGGTGATGATCCTGCTTGGATTCCCTTTTTATACTCCCTGTCTCCTCCTCTTGGTTCTGCCTTTTGCAAAAGGCAAATGGATACATGCTTAAGGCCAATCAGGGAAGGAGGGTGTGTCTGGACATATGCAAAATAAGGCTTTTACATATTCATCTGTGTGGGTGTGGACTGAGATTTTTGTTGACGGTTGCAAGTTACATAACAACAGGCTCTACTGTGCATGTCTTTCTCATAATTCAGTTTGTTACAATCAGACGTGTGTATGTATAGAATATTTATGAACCCTTAATGGGTGGCAACCCACTCCAGTATTCTTGTTTGGAGATTCCATGGACAGAAGCTACAGTCTGTGGTGTCCCAAGAGTTGGACGTGACTGACCAACTAACACTAATGGGCTCCTAGCTGCCTAAGGTTACTTGAGGACATAGCTTTGCGTAGTTTGTATCCACTGTATACCTAGGGAAAATGGGCAGGAGTTGGAAAAGTCTCCGTGGAAGTCTCCATGGTAATTTTGTAGTATATCTGTGAGCTCTCTCAGCATGTCTGGGTGGGGTTTAGAGACTGGCTTGCATCTTTTTCCACTGAGCCACTTCTCTGGTGGCTCAGATGGTGAAGAATCCACCTGCAATGCGGGACACCTGGGTTTGATCCCTGGGTTGTGGAGATCCCCTGGAGGAGGGCATGGCAGCCCACTCCAGTGTTCTTGCCTGGAGAATCCCAAAGGACAGAGGACCATGACAGGCTGCAGTCCATGGAATGGCAGTCGGACACAACTGAGTGACTACGCACAAGCACACACCGCTCCTTGTTCAGGCCTAGCATATTGAAAAGCAGAGACATGACTTTGCCAACAAAGGTTCATCTAGTCAAGGCTATGGTTTTTCCAGTGGTCATGTATGGATGTGAGAGTTGGACTGTGAAGAAAGCTGAGTATCGAAGAATTGATGCTTTTGAACTGCAGTGTTGGAGAAGACTCTTGAGAGTCCCTTGACTGCAAGGAGATCCAACCAGTCCATTCTGAAGGAGATCAGCCCTGGGATTTCTTTGAAGGGAATGATACTGAAGCTGAAACTCCAGTACTTTGACCACCTCATGCAAAGAGTTGACTCATTGGAAAAGACTCTGATGCTGGGAGGGATTGGGGGCAGGAGGAGAAGGGGACGACCGAGGATGAGATGGCTGGATGGCATCACGGACTCTGGGACATGAATCTGAGTGAACTCCAGGAGTTGATGATGGACAGGGAGAAGACAATGGCAACCCACTCCAGTACTCTTGCCTGGAAAATCCCATGGACGGAGGAGCCTGATAGGCTGCAGTCCATGGAGTCGCACAGAGTCAGACACGACTAAAGCGACTTAGCAGCAGCAGCAGCAGCAGGGAGGCCTGGCGTGCTGTGATTCATGGGGTCGCAAAGAGTCGGAGACGACTGAGCGACTGAAGTGAACTGAACTGAACTTCCTCCCTAACAAGTCTTTACCTGAAAAAAAAAAAAAAAGTCTCTCTTCTGAGATTAAGTACCCTTTTTGATATAATGGTGTGGTAAAAGGCATACCCACTACATCAGCTAGAGCTAAAAATTATCTCCCTAATGTCTATCTCCCTTCCTCCCTCCACCTATCTCTCTCTCTCTGTCTCTCTCTCTTTCACACACACACACACACACACACACACACAGGAAGGAGTTTGAATCTAGAATGCATATGACTATAAAAAATCAGTCATAGATATAAGCTATTTTATTAAGTAGCAATTATCGTTACTACTATTCTGTTTCCAAGGCAAACCATTCAATATCACGGTAAATCAAATCTATGCCCCAACCAGTAATGCTGAAGAAGCTGAAGTTGAACAGTTCTATGAAGACCTACAAGACCTTTTAGAATTAACACCCAAAAAAAGATGTCCTTTTCATTATAGGGGACTGGAATGCAAAAGTAGGAAGTCAAGAAACACCTGGAGTAACAGGCAAATTTGGCCTTGGAGTACAGAACGAAGCAGGACAAAGGCTAACAGAGTTTTGCCAAGAGAATGCACTGGTCATAGCAAACACCCTCTTCCAACAACACAAGAGAAGCCTCTACAAATGGACGTCACCAGATGACCAACCCCGAAGTCAAATTGATTATATTCTTTGCAGACAAAGTCAGCAAAAATAAGACTGGGCTCTGACCATGGTTCAGATCATGAACTCCTTATTGGCAAATTCAGACATAAATTGAAAAAGTAGAGAAAGCCACTAGACCATTCAGGTATGACCTAAATCAAATCCCTTACAATTATACAGTGGAAGTCACAAAAAGACTTAACGGACTAGATATGATAGAGTGCCTGATCAACTATAGACAGAGGTTCGTGACATTGTACAGGAGACAGGGTTCAAAACCATCCCCAAGAAAAAGAAATGCAAAAAAGAAAAATGTCTGAGGAGGCCTTACAAATAGCTTTGAAAAGAAGAGGAGCAAAAAGCAAAGGAGAAAAGGAAATATACTTGAATGTAGGGTTCCAAAGTATAGCAAGGAGAAATAAGAAAGCCTTCCTCGATGATCAGTGCAAAGAAATAGAAGAAAACAATAGAATGGGAAAGACTAGAGATCTCTTTAAGAAAATTAGAAATACCAAGGGAACATTTCATGCAAAGATGGGCTCAATAAAGGACAGAAATGGTATGGACATAACAGAAGCAGAAGATATTAAGAAGAGGTGGCAATACACAGAAGAACTGTACAAAAAAGATCTTCACGATCAAGATAATCAATTGATGGTGTGATCACTCACCTAGAGCCAGACATCTTGGAATGTGATGTCAAGTGGGCCTTAGAAAGCAACACTATGAACAAAGGTAGTGGAGGTGATGAAATCCCAGTTGAGCTATTTGAAATCCTAAAAGATGATGCTGTGATAGTGCTGCAGTCAATATGCCAGCAAATTTGGAAGGCTCAGCAGTGGCCACAGGACTACAAAAGGTCAGTTTTCATTCCAATCCCAAAGAAAGGCAATGCCAAAGAATGCTCCAACTACTGCACAATTGCACTCATCTCACATGCTAGTAAAGTAATGCTCAAAATTCTCTAAGCCAGACTTCAGAAATACGTGAACCATGAACTTCCAGATGTTCAAGCTGCTTTTAATAAAGGCAGAGGAACCAGAGATCAAATTGCCAACATCTGCTGGATCATCAAAATAGCAAGAGAGTTCCAGAGAAACATCTATTTCTGCTTCATTGACTACGCCAAAGCCTTTGATGTGTGGATCACAATAAACTGAGGAAAATTCTGAAAGAGATGAGAATACCAGACCACCTGACCTGCCTCTTGAGAAACCTGTATGCAGGTCAGGAAGCAACAGTTAGAACTGGACATGGAACAACAGACTGGTTCCAAATAGGAAAAGGAATACGTCAAAGCTGTATATTGTCACTCTGCTTATTTAACTTATATGCAGAGTACATCATGAGAAACGCTGGACTGGAAGAAACACAAGCTGGAATCAAGATTGCTGGGAGAAATATCAGTCACCTCAGATTTGCAGATGACACCACCTTTATGGCAGAAAGTGAAGAGGAACTAAAAAGCCTCTTGATGAAAGTGAAAGAGGAGAGTGAAAAAGTTGGCTTAAAGCTCAACATTCAGAAAACTAAGATCATGGCATCTGATCCCTTCACTTCATGGGAAATAGATGGGGAAACAGTGGTTGACTTTATTTTGAGGGCCTCCAAAATCACTGCAGATGGTGACTGAATTGATGAAATTAAAAGACACTTACTCCTTGGAGGGAAAGTTATGACCAACCTCGGCAGCATATTAAAAAAGCAGAGACATTACTTTGCCAAGAAAGGTCCATCTAGTCAAGGTTATGGTTTTTCCAGTATGAGTGTGAGAGTTGGACTATAAAGAAAGCTGAGCACAGAAAAACTGATGCTTTTGAAATGTGGTGCTGGAGAAGACTCTTGAGAGTCCCTTGGACTGCAAGGTGATCCAATCAGTCCATCCTAAAGGAGATCTGTCCTGAGTGTTCATTGAAAGTACTGATGTTGAAGCTGAAACTCCAATACTTTGGCCACCTGATGCGAAGAGCTGATTCATTTGAAAAGACCCTGATCCTGGGAAAGATTGAAGGCATGAGGAGAGGGGATAACAGAGGATGAGATGGTTGGATGGCATCACCGTCTTGATGGACATAAGTCTGAGCAAGCTCCAGGAGTTGGTGATGGACAGGAAGGCCTGGCGTGCTGTGGTCCATGGGGTTGCAGAGTTGGACACAACTGGTGACTAAACTGAACTGAACTGATTCATACTATGGAGCTACAGCACAGATAGTGAAATGGAATAAGAAAAAAATCCCAGGTACAAGGACAAATATATAATAAAGGAAGGAACTTCCATGGCAACCAGTGGTTAAGACTTAACCTCCAATCTCTGGTTGGGGAGCTAAGATCCCATAGACTCACAGCCAAGAAACAAGGACAAAACAGAAGTAATATTGTAGCAAATCTAATAAAGACTTTTTAAAAATGGTCTACATCAAAAAATATTATTAAAAATATAATACAAGAAGATTTTATTATAGTGAAGAATCAACATCTTATAAATAGTGTTATAATAACAATTTGATTAATGATTATAATAATTTGGGAAAAATATTCTCTACCTAAGTCAAATCATTTCCAAAGCATTATGAAAACTGAATCAATGATATAACTCAAAGAAAGTTATATTTATCAGCTACTTGAATTGGAATGATTTTAAAAAATAACATTCAATGGAAGTATAAAATGATATGTTTAAATATATAAAAATTGAAAATGTGTATACAAATAACACCATGAATTAATTAAACACCAATTGAAGGAGTAGACAATTATTCACAAAAAATTTAAAGCAAAATATTTTATGTAGTGTACATCATATAAAATTAATTATACTCCTAAACTATGAAATTTATAATATAAACCTACCAATATATATATTATATATTTAGTATTACATTAAAATATAACATATAAGCTATATAACAATTTCATAAATATATTACTTTATGTTATATACCTGCATTAAACTAAATTATATAAAAGTTATGTGTAACATGCAATTTTATTATAAAATATACTATCTTTAAGGCATACTGCATTATAAAATATTACTTATTACAATTTTACTTTTATCTTAAATATAAGGTGTTTCTTCAAATGAGTACAAAAGTAGTGAAAGATCTTTAAAGAGCTTTTAGGAAAGCCCATGAATGAAATAATCATCCATGCTCTATAAACCAAAGATTAAAAATATATATTAAAAAATATGTGTACATTTAAAATATTTTACCATACTGCTAGTCAAGTAAATGGAAAATAATACATTAATATTGTAGAGCTCAGATATTTAAACAAAATATACAGTATTAAAGTGTCCATAGTGGCACTCCTGTATTCTTGTGGTGGTGTAATTTTATATGAACATTCTATAATATTTAATTAAGATCCATTTATTACATATATTTTATAAAGGAATTTATTAAACAAAAAACTCAGATGGCCTTAAAGACATATGATTGAAATCTTCATTAAAATTACATTAAAATATTACATAAACAAGTTATATTGGAAATCAGCTAAATTTTGACAGAAATTAGAGAAAATAGTGATAGATGAAAGAATATCTGTACATTATAAAACCATGAAATGGAAGCTATCCTTATTATTTAGCATAATAAATGTATATAAAGTTTTAATTATCCTTTTCAGATAGTTAGATGCACAATTAGATAATTGTTTTTACACATACACAGTCTCAACAGAAAAAGATTTTTTTTTCCTTCATCCACAGAAGATGTTTATTTGATGTAATAAAACTATACAGCTTGCATTAGACACAACCAATGACAAGGAGCAAAATGCATAAAAAATGTGTACAGTGCATATAGAAAAGTAGGATGTTTCCTGTGACTACAATTATTTCTAAAACAAAAAACATATTTAATATCTAAATATTATTTCTATTCAATATTGAAAACATATTTCTAAAGTTACTGAAATAGTGACTAAGTACATAAAAAGACATTATTTTGCCAACTAAGGTCCATCTAGTCAAAGCTAAATTTTTTCCAGTAGTCATGTCTGGATGTGACAGTTGGACCATAAAGAAGACTGAGTGCCAAAGAATTGATGCTTTTGAACTGTGATGTTGGAGAAGACTCGACTGCAAAGGGATAAAATCAGTCAATCCTAAAGGAAATCAATCCTGAATATTCATTAGAAGGACTGAGGTTGAAGCTCCAATACTGTGGCCACCTGATGCAAAGAGCTAACTCATTAGAAAGACCCTGGTGCTGGGAAAGATTGAAGGCAGGAGGAAAAAGGGATGGCAGAGGACAAGATGGTTGGTTGGCATCACCAACTCAATGGACATGAGTTTGAGCAAGCTTCAGGAGATGGTGCTGGACAGGAAAGCCTGGTGTGCTGCAGACCATGGGGTCGCAAATAGTCAGACATGACCGAGTGACTGAACACCAATAACAACATAATAAGCCATTTTGCTAACAAAGCATGATTTTGTCTCTTGTTCACAACTTGCTTAAAATATCTTCATACCAACAAAGTGGGCAGAACATTTAAGTTTAATATCTATTACACATATGAGCATAAACTTCCATAACTACAGATAGAGCATCCATTTCTTCTGAGCTGATAAAGTGACTATTAGTTTTAGATAGTTGTCTGAAATGCTTTACCAATTGGAAATTTTAACCAAGATGTTCACAAGCCAAGCATTTCTATACAAAGTATTTTCCTAATTGACAGTCCTCTCATCTTTGCCTTCCTTCTAGATCATTTTACTTTTAATAAGTGTTTATTGAGCACATACCATGATTAGTATCTATTATAGCATAGCAAGATCTGAGATAACCATCTAGAATGAGTATGTTTATTCAGAAATTGTATTTATTCAAGTTGTATTTATAACTAACATTGAATTAAGGCAGATGGTGACTGTAGCCATGAAATTCAAAGATGCTTACTCCTTGAAAGAAAAGTTATGACCAACCTAGATAGCATATTCAAAAGCAGAGACATTACTTTGCCGACTAAGGTCCGTCTAGTCAAGGCTAGAGTTTTTCCAGTGGTCATGTATGGATGCGAGAGCTGGACTCTGAAGAAGGCTGAGTGCCGAAGAATTGATGCTTTTGAACTGTGGTGTTGGAGAAGACTCTTGAGACTCCCCTGGACTGCAAGGAGATCCAACCAGTCCATTCTGAAGGAGATCAACCCTGGGATTTCTTTGAAAGGAATGATGCTAAAGCTGAAGCTCCAGTACTTTGGCTACCTCATGTGAAGTGTGACTCATTGGAAAAGACCCTGATGCTGGAAGGGATTGGGGGCAGGAGGAGAAGGGGACAACAGAGGATGAGACAGCTGGATGGCATCACTGACTCGATGGACGTTGAGTCTGAGTGAACTCTGGGAGTTGGTGATGGACAGGGAGGCCTGGCGTGCTGCGATTCATGGGGTCGCAAAGAGTCGGACACGACTGAGCGACTGAACTGAACTGAACTGAACTGAATTTAGGAAACCAGGGTTTTCATCTCCTCTGACTTCAGCTCGTTAAATGCTTCACAAATATAGTTAAATGAAAACAATGTAGGGCTCTACTTTTTATTAAAATAGGCACCCAAAAATTTAGGCTCAATATTTATTACTAAGTATATACTTCATTGTGTTGAAGTGTCAACAGATGATGCATCTTGTAATACCTCAAGTAAGTTTTACTTTTGAGATTATTTTCTTAAAAAATAGAAAATAGAATTTAAGAAAGTTTTCTCACACAAGAAGAAACTGTTCAGTTTCTATTAAATGATAAAAATCAATATGTTTCCATTTGAGATTGAAAGAGCCTTGGTGAAGATACTGATACTTTAATTCTTGTCACTTTCCCCTATAAATTATTGAACAAATAAATAAAGAAGATATCTTACAATTAATGGAGTAGAGAATGATCTGAAAAAATTATTTCAATGAATGTATTTTGAATGTTTACTTTCCTTTGAGAACAATGATATCAACATATTTTCTATATATTATAATGAAAGCAAATTTAAATTTTGTAGTTAAGTGTTTTGAGCTTTTAGCATATAAATTTACATTTGATTTCTTCATCGGTTTTTAGCCTGTCTATTTGGCAGATTCTGACTTTTGCTTCTATCCCTGTGGACTTGTAATTAATCTGATTCCTTCCTCTGGGCACTCAGCATTATGGTTGAGTGGTTTAATCTCTATCCCCAGGAGTATAACCCAATTCATCTCCACTAAAATCTTGACTCCTCTGTGACTTGGCTTTGCATCTGTGTTTCCATCTGTCAGACTTTCACTGGGTTTTAATTCTTTTCTGGGAGGCTATTTGAAGGCTGTAAGGAAAAAAATCATCATGGACCCAGAGATGCTTGGCTACTAGCATAATAATAATAAGGCACCTCAAGATTGCAGTGATCCCCATCCATTAGATAAATAATAAATGGAACACAAGAAATGTTACAAGTTAATCAGTGAACTGATCTGTATTGAGTATTTTGGAAGGATGTTTGCTCTTTTTTCTCTCCACTAAGTAGATGAAGCTTAAATTTTAAGCTTAGTGCATTTTTAAAATTCTAATTTGTGTCTGAGATCATTTAATCAAGAATCTGTTAGCAAAACTTACTTCTTTCAAAACTTTAACATTAAGTTACTGCAGGCCTCTAAGATTATCACAGTCAATGCAGGATTTTTTAATATCACTCGGGAGAACAATGTGGTGATATATTCCTGACAAAATGAGTACTTATACCTTTGTTAAATTTTTATAGTAATAGTAGAGGAATAATAATAATCTAAGAAGAATTAGAATATCTATGTTGCTGTTTATTCTCTGAGAAACTGAATTCAGTGTTACATTCACATTAATGCTCAAATGTTACATTTGATTTAATATTCAGTTTATGTGATGTCAAAATGCTCTATTAATTATGCAAAAATCAATTTGTTGACTATGCCATAAATTTGAAAAACTAGGCAGGTCGTCCCATATTTTTACTCTGGATATAAACTTGCGTGGAAATTTTAATTTAATCATTGCCGAAGTGAACTGCTGCATAACTTTGCCTACCTAGTTATAGTTTTTATGTATCAGCAATTTTCAATTTGCTAGTTGTATGTGGCTAACATATCTGCATTAATATCTACATGTGTCAGGAAATATACAAAGGAAATTCTAGGGCAATTAACAAAGTTAAAGGGACATAATTTCTCATAGCTGAATGAGAAATAAGAAGCATTCATACCTGCCAGGCTCTTTGGCAGGGTCAATACTATCTCATTATCTTATGGAAGCTTTTAACTAACTCTCTCTCTGCTCTATCTATCTGTTTCTCTCTCTCTCTCTCATGCACTCTATTGTTTTTATCTGTCTATCGTTTTTAAAGATCTATCGATTTCTGACTTTGTGGCTTTTTGTCTAAAGTTTTACTTTCTACACATTTGCTAGAAATCTGGCAGATATAGAATTATCTGGACTATACAGGCAGAACTAGAACCCTCATATCACTCCTGGCTGGTGCTCATTTCTGTAGCTTATCTGGGAGGAGATTTTTTTATTGTCTGTGGGATGATCGGACAGCACATGTGTATATGCTAGAAAGGAACAAGGGACTACAATTGACAACATACAAAAATTTCCCCAAATAATTTTTTCTTTGCAAAATCCACATTAGTGTGGAGTTTGAGCTCTGGGCTACCATGTTCATACAAAAGAAATCTCATATTCCACAGTGTTAATCTTTTGCATTTTGTAAGTTAGAAATCTGTTTTGATGCTCAACATCACTCATTATCAGAGAAATGCAAATCAAAACCACAATGAGGTACCATTTCACACCAGTCAGAATGGCTGCGATGCAAAAGTCAACAAGCAATAAATGCTGGAGAGGGTGTGGAGAAAAGGGAACCCTCTTACACTGTTGGTGGGAATGCAAATTAGTACAGCCACTATGGAGAACAGTGTGGAGATTCCTTAAAAAATTGCAAATAGAAATGCCTTATGATCCAGCGATCCCACTGCTGGGCATACACACCAAGGAAACCAGAATTGAAAGAGACACGTGTACCCCAATGTTCATTGCGGCACTGTTTATAATAGCCAGGACATGGAAGCAACCTAGATGTCCATCAGCAGATGAATGGATAAGAAAGCTGTGGTACATATACACAATGGAGTATTACTCAGCTATTAAAAAGAATACATTTGAATCAGTTCTAATGAGGTGGATGACGCTGGAGCCGATTATACAGAGTGAAGTAAGCCAGAAAGAAAAACACCAATACAGTATACTTACACATATATATGGAATTTAGAATGATGGTAATGATAAACCTGTACGCAAGACAGCAAAAGAGACACAGATGTATAGAACGGCCTTTTGGACTCTGTGGGAGAGGGAGAGGGTGGGATGGGTTGGCAGAGTGGCAGTGTAACATGTGTGATATCATAAGCGAAACGAATCGCCAGTCCAGGTTTGATGCAGGATGCAGGATGCTTGGGACTGATGCACGGGGATAATCCAGAGAGAGGGTGTGGGGCGGGAGGGGGGAGGTGGGGGTCGGGATTGGGAGTTCATGTACACTCGTGGCTGATCCATGTCGATGTGTAGCAAAACGAATACAGTATTGTAAAGCAAAACAAACTAAAAAAATAAAAATTAATTAAAAAAAAAAGAAAGATCAGTTCAGTAGTTCTGCTTCTAACTTTTCCGTTAAAAAATAATGGAATGCTTTCAGCTAGCCCTTGTTTATCCTCTGATGTGCAATGTGTTTTGTGGGTTTTTCCTTGCAAAATCTGATCATCTTCTTTCAGTCAGCTACAAAGTGTTAGAATGTTAAATGGCTGTGTTTGTCAATATCACACTGAATTCTAGACTGCCAAAAGTTACAGAAGTGGCATGTTATCAAGTTTCTAGATAGGAATGTTGGCGCATCAAAGATTCTGATTCATTTTTACAGTAACACAGAGCATATTTTCAAACTTAACAACAAATTGACAATTTGAAATTAGTAAACTATGGCATACCGATCTGCTTTGACTCTGCAGTAAGGATTACAGGAAGATGTCCTATTGTGAGCAATGAGTGGAAACCAGCAAATAAAAAAGCATGACATGCACTTCCCCTCACGTGTGCTTGCTGGCCCTATTCCTCTGCATTGAGAACCTAAACTCATTAAACAACTGAATACAAAGCAGTGTATTCCACAGTTAATCATGGTGCTTTAATCATATTAAATTAAGCCTGTTCAGAAAGGCATGATTTTCACTGAAAGTCCACAGCTGCAGAGAATCATACCTGGTAATTGGGAGTGTCTTATGGATAGAAAATCAATCAGAAAGAAAACGAAAGTGGAAAAGTCCCTCCGTTTTTTTAGTTAGAATATATAAAATCTTCAACATCAGCTTGATTTCTTGTTGGGTTATATTACGTTTTATTGGCATTAATTTATTGGTATATCATGTAATCAGACAATAAATAGAATAACTATTATGCCACACACACCAACAATAATGACCATTATACAATGCTCAAAGCTTTGCAATATATCTGTAAATATAGAATACAGAAACAAGTAAAGAATAATAAAACATTTCCAAAGTTGTAACCTTTATAGATAGTACCTAGGTAAAGAGACATGAGATGGGAAAAGGATAAATAGAGAAACCTGATTCGAAGTGTATTTTGAAATGAGGAAACAAAGACAATTTGTATATAAAAGAGAAATAAATTGCACATTAATTTATATTTATCAAGTACACAGTGTGTGCCATGCATTGAGCTAGATACTAGGGATACAGCTTAAGTTATACTTTATCCCTCTAATAACAGACATAAAGGAAAAAGAAAAAACTTGTCATATTTAAGATAGTGTAAGCATTTTTGCTTGAGTGATGAATCAACATTGGTGGTAGAAAGAAATAAGAGAAAAAATAGGAAGCTTCACCTAGAACATGTACTTGGCATTTTAAATAGCCATGTAATTACAGATGAGACCAAATCGATTGGCCTGGAAATACATTTGAACATGGTGTCATTAAAAGACACTCAACTGGCAATGGCATGGTGGATTCTGTAGTCAAGGCCGCATCAATATTCAATGATCACTCAATCTGTCACAATGACCATATGGCAATTCCAATCAATCCTTAAGGAAGCCAGGATAACACATGTTTCTAATGAGATGTTGTATTCCAGCCATGGCCTGGTACACGTCCCTTCATGAAACAGGGCTGCCAACTCTGACTCTGTTGGGCAGAAACCAATGTGAAGAGTTCAAAATTATAAGAAAAACATTTCTTCTCCATATTACTACTAGAAAGCACTTGAATCGCTGGCATGTAGCGAGCAGGCAGATAATAAATGTACACTTCATAACCGAATAAAAGAATGCTTTTCACAGATGGCTGAGCACTGCAGGGGTGTGAACTGTCATACACTAAGCTAACTTTTTCACCTTATGTAGGAGGAATTTGCTTCAGTTCTGTGCTTCAGTCCTTCTCCAGCAGTACTGTATAATAGAATCAAGCTAATGCCATTTGCAAGTTAGATGCTGCCACATCTCAGCACCATGGTCACCCTCCCAGGACAAGTCCCCTATACTAAAGAAGTAGCTTTGCATGAAATGATGCAAATCCATGCCCTAAGGGAATCACAGCAGTGGCCCTGACATCTGAGCTATGCTGATGTGTTTAGGGAGCAATATTTAGACTTTCTGAAATATTTTACCACAGGTATATACTTTGAAAAAAATTTTAAGATAAACCAAATGTCATCCTGCCAAAGCATCATTATACTAAAAAATGGGTTAACTTATTTGGTGACTGAAACCTAAAAGGCATTTAACACAAAGTAGACCAAGAATATTATAGTGCAGTTCTCAAAAGACATTTTTGCATGTCAATATTTTATCTAACTTATTAATGAATGAACCAACAGGTCAGTTAAGGATCTATTTTAAGAAGCACTTGAAGAATAGAGATTTACATAGTTTTAAAGGGGTTGCCTTGGTATCTCTAATTTTCTTGAAGACATCTCTAGTCTTTCCCATTCTGTTGTTTTCCTCTATTTCTTTGCGTTGATCGCTGAGGAAGGCTTTCTTATCTCTCCTTGCTCTTCTTTGGGACTCTGCATTCAGATGCTTACATCTTTCCTTTTCTCCTTTGTTTTTTGCTTCTCTTCTTTTCACAGCTATTTGTTGAGCAACTGAACTGAACTGAACTGAAAGGGGTTGCCTAAATAAGATGCTAAATAAGTTAGAAGCCTGGCCCACTTCTTACAAGTCATGAAGTAGCAGCATCTTAATCAATTTTCACAGATTAAATTCTAACTTTAGAGGATATATTTGGCTGAGGATTTGGGGCCAAATTGACTGTCACAGTGGATTTTATAAAGGTTCAAGCAGACTTACTATACCATGCATAAGCTTGATAAAACATGCACCTTATAATCATCATTTCTCTCTTTCCTTGTGTGGGATAACATTTTGTTTTACATAAGAAAATCTCCTTGGTTGTTTTCATTTTCTTCTTTCCACCATATATGTTCCTGCAATACAGACACAGCTTCAGGTTCAGAAAAGTTTGCACACTAAATTCCAAAAATCACTGCAATCTTTGAAGAAACTTTGTCATCTCCTACATTTTTCTCATGTGAAAGTTTATGGCAAGAGTAATATGTTACCAAGTAATGTGTTACCAAGATGTACAGCTTTTCAAAAGTAGGAATGGAATTGAACTTGAGGGCTCCTGACTTGCTTTTAGGATTCTACCCAATGTACCATGCTGCTCATTTGTATAAAAATTTTAAAAATTAATAAATTTCATGTGGGATTAAGGATGAAAAAAACTTTACAGTAGATTCTGTGTGTGTGTGTGTTCAGTTGTGTCCAACTCTTTGCAACCTTATGTGCTGCAGTCCACCAGGCTCATCTGTTCATGAGATTCTCCAGGCAAGAATACTGGAGTGCGTTGCCATTTCCTCTCCCAGGGGATCTTTCTGAACTCATGTCTCCTGTCTCCTGCACTGACAAGAGTCTCCTGCATTACCACTGAACCACCTAGAAATCACAATAGAGTTCTAGCATACTCTATTATTCTCATAGTGCTTTATTTCTGTACTTCTTCAGTACATTATAACTAAGTTTTTGAAGCTGAAATAAAAGAGTTAAGCAGGTAAAGAGATCGTTTATTGCAAACATGAATGGCTAGAAAGTAAACCACAGACAATGGTGTCCTGTGAGAACTTAGTTCTCAAAATTCTAATTTTGGACCCTAATAACTATATTGGCAGAAAAGGCAATGGCAACCCACTCCAGTACTCTTGCCTGGAAAATCCCATGGATGGAGGAGGCTGGTAGGCTGCAGTCCATGGGGTCGCACAGAGTCGGACACGACTGAAGCAACTTAGCAGCAGCAGCAGCAGCAACAACAACTATACTGGCTTCCCTGGTGGCTCAGCAGTAAAGAACCTGTCTGCTAATGCAAGAGACATAAGAGATGAGGGTTGGATGCCTGGGGTGGGAAGATCCCCTGGAGGAGGAAATGGCAACCCACTCCAGTATTCTTGCCTGGGAATTCCATGGACAGAGGAGTCTGGTGGATTACAGTCCATGGTGTTGCAAAGAGTCAGACATGACTGAGGCAACTTAGCATGCATGCAACTCTATATTCCAAGGAGAGTATAGCTAAAAACAAACACTAAAACACTGGGAGTCATAAAACTTCTAGTACATTTCAAGACATGTAATTCTGAGGAGAAAAATGGCTACAGTGGTGAATCATCTATGAGCATATCGATGCTCTAAACTATTGCCTTTAGAAAGAAAAAGAAACATCCTAATTTCTCAATCTTAAATTTCAAAACTAAGATGCTTCTTGCCCTGTATTTTAATATCATTTTCTCAGAAAAAATACGTGGTTTATTTCCTCTAATTATATCATGAGATAGAGTGTCAAAGTCTTATATAAAATCAGTTCTAAACTAAATAAATGGCTACTTTAATAAGGAGTAAAAGTTCATACATTTGGAACAAGTAGTAATGAGGGTATAAATACAAAAGTATTTTTGCATACTTACTTACAAAAATTAACATTATAGGATCTCTAGGTTCTCTTCATATTTTGTTTTCTTTTGTTGGGGAATGGATTTTTATTATAGTTAAAAAAATCTTTATCTATTGAATGATCCTTGTGACTATAAATGGTTACTAAAACCTATTTCCTTTTATAATAATGTAATTGAAGGAAAATGAACTATTCTAGAATTCTGAAACTGGGAAAAATAGGAGAGGAGAAACTTCAAATGAAAGTCTAAATCTCACTTTCTTCATCTACATTGTTAGTAATTGTTTATCTATAACAATTCAACTTCCCTTATCTATCTCCTTTTTATCAGCTAATAAAATATATGTAAAAAGAATGAAATAATTAACCTTCCTATAGATGATACAATATAGAAAGTGAAGGTGCAAGTCGCTCAGTTGTGTCCAATTCTTTGCGACCCCATGACTATACAGTCCATGGAACTCTCCAGGCCAGAATACTGGAGCGGATAGCTTTTCCCTTCTCCAGGGGCTCTTTCCAGCCCACGGATCAACCCAGGTTTCCCACATTGCAGGCGGAATCTTTACCAGCTGAGCCACAAGGGAAGCCCAGGAATACTGGAGAGGGTAGCCTATGCCTTCTCCAGCAGATCTTCCCAACCCAGGAATCCAACCAGGTCTCCTGCATTGCAGGTAGATTCTTTACCAACTAAGCTATCAGGGAAGCCCAATACAATACAATACAATATAGAAGTCCATCTAATTATGTGGTTTTTTATTATATGTACTATTTTAAATAACTAACTTGACCATTAAGTGCCCACAACACAAAACACGGTATTAAACAACTGATAACACATATTTAAAATTGTATATAGACATCATCACCATTATCATCATAATTATCACTAGGAAATAAAATGCTTTTTGAAATATCTCCCTATAACTTCAGCAGTTTTTCATTTCTTAGAATTTCTGCTGTCTACTGAGAGAGCCACATAGGCTATTGTTCATGGGTAAAGCAGTCAAGTATTGCTTGAAATGATCAAACATAGATATATTTTATTTCCGGTCTTATACCAGTGAGAAATATAATATTCACTGACTGTTAGTTATAACAACTGTTCACATCCAACACTTTTTATACAGCTCTGGGCCCAGAGCATATGCACCTTCATCTCAGAATAAGTAACACAAATGTGTACCAGGCAAACAGGATAGAAACTGAATTTTCTTTTGTAGTGTTAATCAGAATAAGTCCTCCTTTCATTCATATCACTGGTCAAACAAAACACCAAAGATGGAAGTCCTCTTGGGCTATATTCCTTTTTATTTTTAGCTCTGAAATTCCTGATATCCCTTGATAATACTATCTTTCACTCATCGATTCCACCGATATTTATTGTCACACACTATATGCTAACACTGTGAATAAGAAAAAGAAAGATCCAGGGTTCCCTGAATTGACATTCTAGCTGGAGAGATACAACTTAAGACACTGATTAGTGCTCAGAAGAAGAAAATAAAACAGATAAATCAATAAGAAGTAACCTATGTGGAGAAAAGGCTATTTTTATAGTGTCTTCATGGAATACCCTCTATGCAGCAAGGGAACAATATTACATAGAGACCCAACTGAAGTAACAGAATAAATCTTGAGGAAGAGAGTTCAGAGGATGAGAACAGCCAACGTGGGGCTGGGCAGAAGGGATCTCAGTGGGTGGGAGGCAGAAAGGGTACACACAGCATAAGCTGTCTGAGATTTAGGAAAGGGTAATTTCACACAGAATTTATAAGCTGTACAAAAAGTTTGGATTGTATTCCAAATGTGCTGGCAAGCCATTGAGGATTTTGAAGCAGTGATGTAGTCTGATTTACATTTTTTAAAGATCACTTGGCTGTTCTGTATAATACTGAGTGTAGAAGGGAAGAGCAGAAGGAAGAATGCAAATTAAATTTTCTGTAGATGAGAACGATGATAGGTTAATCTAAAAATTTGGCAATAAGATGCAGTTGATTGCTGGAAGCATTTTTGAGGTAAGCTCACAAGACTGACTGAGAAATTTAATATCAGGTGGTAAGCAAGAAAATGGAATTCAAAATAACACCCACATTTTTGGCTTGGGTAACTAGGTTGGTGCCATTTATTGAGATAGAAAGACTGAGATTTGAAAATCAAGTGCAAGGAGGTAAACATAATTCTGATTCTGATGTATTGGGTGTGGGAAACTTCACAGACAAAAGTGAAGCTTTTTGAGTAGGTTGTGTTCTCGGCTGTTCAACAGAACTTTGTGTGATAACAGAAATGACTAATAGAGTACCTATTACCACCTGTGGTTATTAAGCATTAGAAATGTGACTCGCATGTGACTGAGGGAATTTCATCTTAAGTATGTTTACTTTAATTAGTTGAGATCTAATTAGATATATATGCTACTGGACAGATCAAGTTTAGAAAAATGGAAGAGAAGGAAGAACCAGCAAAGGAAAATACGGAGGTTCAAGAAAGCAGCATGAAAATCACAAAAATGTGACACATGCAAAAGCATTTTGCCAAAGGGAAGTAAAGACAAATGTGGCGGAAGCAAGGTCCTGTGACCCTTGAACAACAGAGTCTGTGGATGTGAAGGGACTCCAGTTAAGGAAGCCCAACTATGAGCTATAGGCAGATTAATCCCTGTATTGTTCAAGGGTCAGCTGTATATGTGGGGCCAAATGTAAAATATATAATATATATATATATATACGGACTTCACACGTGGTGCTAGTGGTAAAAAAAAGTACCTGCCAATGCAGGAGACATAAGAGAGGAGGGTTCAGGAAAATCCCTGGGTCGGGAAAACCCCCTGTAGGAAGGAATGGCAATCCACTCCAGTATTCTTGCCTGGAGAATCCTATGGATAGAGCAGGCTGGTGTGCTACAGTCCATAGGGTCACACAGAACCAGACACATCTGAAGCGATTTAGCATGCATGCATGCATATGTATTAGTTGAAATTCTAGTATTTTTGGCATTTGGCAATGAGTCACTGGTGAATAAATAAAATTTTGACTCTGCCAATGGCAGAAAAATGACCTAGTTTTCTTCACTTCTTGTTGATTATAAATTACTCAGTAAAATAATCCCTTTAGTTTAGAATTTGAGAGTGAAGCTCTGAATCTATAGCATACCTTTTGCAATCCTAACTTCACCTCAGCTACTTTCCAGAGAACCCAACATCACACAGTATCAGGAGTGGGCCAAGAAAACAAACAGTAAAATGGTGTTTGGGAAATAGATTGTGTCCTGCAGAGCTAGTAGAGAGGACCCCATCCTGTTGATAGTGGGTGATAACCTTCACTCCTCAAACCCCAACTCTTGGGAATTTTTTCCATATAATCAATGCTTCTTATGATGTGCTTTTTTCTCTTAAGATAATGTGACTTCAGCATAACATTCCAGAGATAATGTTGTATTTTTTTTTTCCTTGAAATATTCTTGTGTTTAGGGGCATAGTGTTACTTTCTTTCCCTGTTCTTTCACATTATCCTTTGTTATCTTCTTCCACCCAATTGCTAATGATGTCACTCTTCAGGGACTGTTCTAAGTCTCTTCTTATTCAATCCCACAACTTCTTTATTGGGTCCAGCCTTTGTTTACCCAATAACAAGATAATCATTCTGAAAAAATCTAAATAAGATGACAACATTGCACTAAGTAAAGCCCTCCAGTAGACTGAAATACTTATCCAGTCAAGTTTGGTCCTGTCCAACTCTCGTGACCCCATGAATCGCAGGAGGCCAGGCCTCCCTGTCCATCACCAACTTCCAGAGTTCACCCAAACCCATATCCATTGAGTCGATGATGCTATCCAACCATCTCATCCTCTATCGTCCCCTTCTCCTCCTGCCCTCAATTTTCCCAGCATCAGGGTCTTTTCAAATGAGTCAGCTCTTTGCATCAGGTGGCGAAAGTATTGGAGTTTCAGCTTCAACATCAATCCTTCCAATGAACACCCAGGACTGATCTCCTCTAGGATGGACCGGATGGATCTCCTTGCAGTCTAAGGGACTCTCAATAGT
Organism: Aepyceros melampus; assembly: GCA_006408695.1. Classification (NCBI taxonomy): domain Eukaryota; kingdom Metazoa; phylum Chordata; class Mammalia; order Artiodactyla; family Bovidae; genus Aepyceros; species Aepyceros melampus. The sequence goes on along the minus strand of SJXQ01009463.1, from coordinate 67,588 downwards.
CTTCTCCAATACCACAGTTCAACAGCATCAGTTCTTCGGTGCTCAGTTTTCTTTATAGTCTTAACTCTCACATCCATACATGACCACTGGAAAAACCATAGCTTGATCTGACGGACATTTGTTGACAAAGTAATGTCTCTGCTTTTCAATATGCTACCTAGGTTGGTCATAACTTTCCTTCCAAAGAGTAAATGTCTTTTAATTTCATGGCTGCAATCACCATCTGCAGTGATCTTGGAGCCCAAAAAATAAAGTCTTTCCACTGTTCCCCATCTATTTGCCATGAAGTGATGGGACAAGATGCCATGATCTTCGTTTTCTGAATGTTGAGATTTAAGCCAACTTTTTCACCTCCTCTTTCACTTTCATCAAGAGGCTTTTTAGTTCTTCACTTTCTGCCATAAAGGTGGTGTCATCTGCATATCTGAGGTTATTGATGTTTCTACCAGCAATCTTGATTCCAGCTTGTGTTTCCTCCAGTCCAGCGTTTCTCATGATGTACTCTGAATATAAACTAACTAAGCAGGGTGACAGTATACAGCCTTGATGTACTCCTTTTCCTATTTGAAACCAGTCTGTGTTCCATGTCCAGTTCTAACTGTTGCTTCCTGACCTGCATACAGGTTTCTCAAGAGGCAGGTCAGGTGGTCTGGTATTCCCATCTCTTTCAGAATTTTCCACAGTTTATTGTGATCCACACAGTCAAAGGCTTTGGCATAGTCGATAAAGCAGAAATAGATTTTTTTTCTGGCCCTCTCTTGCCTTTTCACTGATCCATTGGATGCTGGCAATTTGATCTCTGTCAAGAGGGCCCTATTAAGCCTCATATTTGATGGTCTCGCTGGTCCCTCATGATGTGCCACAATCCCTCACCCACTTTGGACTTCTTTCTGTTTCTTGAATGTGCCATGTTTTGTTCAGTTCAGGATCTTTGTTTAAGATCTTGGTACACATTAACACTGCCTTAAGTGATTTAAGTGAAAATTTGTGTCTGACTCTTTGCGACCTCTTGGACCATACAGTTCATGGAATTCTCCAGACCAGAATATTGGAGTGGGTAGCCTTTTCCTTCTCCAGGGGATCATTCTATAATACCCTTTTCGCCAAATTTCACATGAATCATCCCCTAGTTACCAGTGTACTCGTTCCTATGATGTGACCAATCCATGTAAAGAAGTTCCTTTGCTCTATTCATTGACCTTCTGGTCAGATAGGGCCGGATGGCACTCTTCACAGGGTGGGGCAGGTGTGTGTGTGTGCTGTGTCAGCACCTTGCCTAGGTATGTGCAAACTAGGCTCTAGCCTCAGTGGAACTCCTCATTTGAGGATCTGAATTAGACAGATCTGTACCCTGCTGGGTTCCCTGATCAGAGTCCGCCTCCCAATGGTTCTGCAGGTGACCAAAGTTTCTGATTGGGATTATTATTTGGGCACTGCAGTTATGAACTCTATCTGCCAAGATCCATGTGCTGGTTGTTGTAAGCCTCTCTCCCCTTCTCCACTACAGTGGGATTCTCAGTGATTGAGCCCCACATAGTGCTATATCCATAGTGAGAGATCAGAGTAGGGGCTCCCATAAAAGCAATCCACAATGCTGGTGGGATTGGTTGTCCCTTCTGGGTTCTCTTTTTCACAGAAAGAATGAGAGGCTAAGGAGACCTTTCCATGTGGTGCCACATTGGCCTGAGGAACAGTTAATGTGCAGCCCCTTCTCTTCAGTTCAGTTCAGTTCAGTTCAGTCGCTCAGTCATGTCTGACTCTTTGCGACCCCATGAATTGCAGCATGCCAGGCCCCTTCTCTTACCCTTCTAATATAGTTTGCTTTGATCTCTAGGTGCAAGGGGATGGTTCAGTCTCATTCCTGTGTTCTATGGTTCTCAGTGGTATTTGCTCTTGAAAAGTTGTTGGTTGCACTTGTGAGAAGGCGGAAAATCAGGAATGATCTGTCTTTTTTATGTCACCTCCTACTTCTATCTTCATTGGATAAATTCATACCAGAGCCAAAAGTCAAATATTTATTATCCATAAGTGATCAGAAATAAAACAGTCTTAAAAAGACAATCAAATATCAAGCCAAGCCTAATTTTTCTCCTTTAATATTTTTGAAATCCTGGTTTGCAATACCAAAGACAGTAGTTCTTTAGGACTTCCCTTCCTCTTCTGATTTTCTTTCTTGTTTTTCTATTTTGGCTTCATTGGGTCTTTGCTGTGGTGCATGGGTTTTCTCTAGTTGTGAAATGTGGGCTTTCTAGTTGTGGAAAGCTGGCTTAGTTGCCCTGAAGCATGTGGGACCTTAGTTCTCTGACTAGGGATAAAATCTGTGTCTCCCACATTGGAAGGCAGATTCTTAATGACTGGACCACCACGGAAGTTCTTGCCTTTCTGTTTGAACCCCACAAAATTCACACACTCAATTCTTCTAATTCCTGGAGGCAGAGCTGTACCTCAGCCATATCTTCACAACCAAAGAACTAGGTATTTTGCATCTGTAGCAGGTAATCTGGAGGGACACCACAGAGAAGGGTCTTAGAAGCAATTCTCAATTGAGACTAAGACATATTAAATTGAAAAAAATAATCTAAATAGATGGAGAAACAATGGAAACAGTAAGAGACTCTTTTTATTGGTTCCAAAATCACTGCAGATGGTGACTGAAGCCATTGTTCCTTGGAAGAAAATCTATGACCAACCTAGACAGCATAAAAGCAGAGACATTACTTTGCCGACAAAGGTCTGTCTAGTCAAAGCTATGGTTTCTCCAGTAGTCATACATGGATCTGAGAACTGGACCACAAAGAAGGCTGAGCACCAAAGAATTGATGCTTTTGAACACTAGTGCTGGAGAAGACTCTTGAAAGTGACTTGGACTGCAAGGAGATCCAACCAGTCCATCCTAAAGGAAATCAGTCCTGAATATTCATTGTAAGGGCTGATGCTGAAGCTGAAACTCCAATACTCTGGCCACCTGATGTGAAGAACTGACTCATTGGAGAAGACCCTGATGCTGGGAAAGATTGAAGGCAGGAGGAGATGGGGACATCAAAGGATGAGATGGTTGGATGGCATCACCAACTCGATGGACATGAATTTGCACAAGCACCGGGAGTTGGTGATGGACAGGCAAGACTGGTGTACTGTAGTCCGTGAGGTCACAAAGAGTGGACATGACTGAATGACTGAACTGAACTGAACTGATGTATGGATGTGAGAGTTGGATTGTAAAGAAAGCTGAGTGTCGAAGAATTGATGGTGTTGAACTGTGGTGTTGGGGAAGACTCTTGAGAGTCCCTTGGACTGCAAGGAGATCCAACCAGTCCATCTTAGAGGAGATCAGTCCTGGGTGTTCATTGGAAGGGCTGATGCTGAAGCTGAAACTCCAATATTTTGGCCACCTGATGCAAAGAGCTCACTCATTTGAAAAGACCCTGATGTTGGGAAAGATTGAAGGCAGGAGGAGATGGGGATGACAAAGGATGAAATGGTTGTATGGCATCACTGACTAGATGGACATGAGTTTGAGCAAGCTCTGGGAACTGGTGATGGACAGGGAAGCCTGGCCTGCTGCTGTCCAAGGGGTTGCAAAGGGTCACACATGACTGAGTGACTGAACTGTACTGAACTGATGAGCTTTCATTGGTGTTTTTTTCCCTTACTATTTCTCAGAGAAAAATACCTAAAACTCAATAATGACTCTTCTTCAGTTCAGTCACTTGGTCGTGTCCGACTCTTTGCAACTCCATGAACCACAGCACACCAGGCCTCCCTGTCCATCACTGACTCCCAGAGTTTACCCAAAATCATGTCCATTGAGTTGTTGATACCATCTAACTATCTCATCCTCTGTCATCCCTTTCTCCTCCTGCCTTCAATCTTTCCCAACATCAGGGTCTTTTCAAATGAGTGAGCTCTTTGCATTAGGTGGCCAAAATATTGGAGTTTCAGCTTCAGCATCAGCCCTTCCAATGAACACCCAGGACTGATTTCCTTTAGGATGAACTGGCTGGATCTCCTTGCAGTCCAAGGGACTCTCCAGAGTCTTCTCTGACACCACAGTTCAAAAGCATCAATTCTTCTGACTCTTCTAGATGTATAACAAATATAACATATCTGTTTGTAGCTACAGGTATAGATATACCATTCTGATGCTCAAATGTGCTCTCTGTCATTCGTAGTAATAGGCATTTTCTATCCTTTGAATTAATCACCTAGAGAAACAAATAATCTCTGATCAATCGATACAAGGCTAATTCTAGATGTTCAACTAACTGTAGAGTACTAGGCAATTTAATGCTTGTTTTCTACAATAAGATAACTGTTTCTTGCTTGAGTGTAGTATTAGATAAGTTGCTTTCCTTGACCAGTAAATATTTCAATGGCAGCTTTGTAGCATGGAAATGCTTTTCACTTACCAGTTTTTGATGAGGCTTTGTTCCCTGGGCAATCCTTCCTGTCACCAAGGAAGCACCCCATGCAGCCTGATTATTGGCTAAGTTGAACGAAGTCCAACTGAATTTATTTCCTTTGTACCACTCACAGTACTTTCACATTATCTCTTCCCTCCATACTCCTACTCCCATAGGATCCACAGAATAAAGAATAGGCTGTACAGGCAAGTATGAAGATGTTCAGCTCTTAGGAAGTGTTTTCTTGCATAAAACATCTCGGTGCATTGCTTGCTGAGAAATGCTGTTAATAACAATTCAGCAACTTCAGTATCTATTAACATATTTTCCAGAAAATATCCATCTTTTTTGGCCTAATGCAAAATTATCATTCGCAATTTTTAGTGGTTCTGGTAAAAGTGGCATTATTACCTTGATAGAATATAAAAGGTGATTCCTTCAAGTCATACATTTATTTTATATTCAGCATCTGATTCCATTCACATTATTCCAGTAAACATGCTATTAATCCATAGTTGACTGATAGGTAACAATAACATACTAGTATAGATAAAATATTCAAAGTATAAATTTACTTAGTACATTTATTATAGAGGTTTTTGTTTTATTTTTTAGCAAGTCAAAAATTTAGTAACACATAAATATATTTTGATCAATATTATTCCTGCTCCAGGCTATTTGAAATATAATATTCAAACTCTTATTTTCCTAATTTTGAATTTGACCTGGAAGTCTCATTAACTTTCTTTTTCTTTAGCCAAATACCTAAAAATACTAGCATAATTGAATATAGAAAGTTAGTAAATATTTTCCATGTGGCCCAAGACTCCCGCATTGTAGGCAGCTGCTTTACCGTCTGAGCCACCAGGGAAGTCAGATAAAAGATAAAATGATTTTAAAGTCTGTTTCTTTGTGTCTGAGTTTTGTGTGGAAAATGCTATTTCATATCTTGAGTGTATACCAGGGATACCTTTGATTGTATTTTCTCTACTTTCCTGTATTTCTTTAATTTGGCTGATGCTTTATTATTGGAAGACGTACCTTGTATTATTTTTTATCTTTTTATTCATCAGTTCTAGGATTTATCTAATTTTCCTGAGATAATAACATATTTGCTCTCTTAATTCTTTTTTGCTTTTGTTGTTTCCTGGAAGGGATCTTGGCTCAAAGATGGAAATCTATACAGATAAGATCTAGTACATTTTCCTTTAACATTTGAATGGCAAGGGAGAACAACGGGCACCAGCATATGTTTTCAAACATACTATTATTTTTTTCAGTAAGCATTTATTCATTTTTTTTTCTTCTTAATCATGTCCTCTTCCCAATCTGTATGAAAATATATAGAGCTCTTTTAAATTTATTACATAATATCTACATTGTTATTATTGTTTAGTCACTAAGTCATGTCCATCCAGCTTTTTTGTGACTCCATGGACTGTAGGCCACCAGGTTCCTCTGTCCATGACATTTCCCAGGCAAGAATACTGGAGTGGATTGCCATTTCCTTCTTCAAGGGATCCTCCTAACCCAGGGATCAAACTTGTGTCTCCTGTATTGGCAGGCAGATTCTTTACCACTGAGCCACCAGGGAAGCCCTACTATCTACAAATTTTCGTGTAAATTGAATATCTTGAACTAAACTTATTGCTTCTGTGATTGTTAAAAATACATATACTTAGTTTCGAAGAAAGTGAAAGTGAAATCGCTGAGTCGTGTCCAATCTTTGTGACCTTAAGGACTGCAGCCTACCAGGTTCCTCCATCCCTGGGATTTTCCAGGCAAGAGTACTGGAGTGGACCCAGTGGGTACTCTTGCCTGGAAAATCCCAGGGACAGAGGAGCCTGGTAGGCTACAGTCCATGAGGTCACAAAGAGTTGGACACGACTGAGCCATTTCACTTTCACTTTTAACTTTTCACTTTTCACTTTCATGCACTGGAGAAGGAAATAGCAACCCACTCCAGTGTTCTTGCCTGGAGAGTCCTAGGGACAGGGGAGCCTGGTGGGCTGCTGTCTACGGGATTGCACAGAGTCGGACAAGACTGAAGCAACTTAGCAGCAGCAGCATACTTAGTTTACAATTAAAATATGAAATTATGAAGCTAATGAGTATTTTGTTATTCAGTTGTTAAGTCGTGTCTGACTCTGTGACCCCATGAACTGCAGCACAACACACTTTCCTGTTCTTCACTATCTCCCTGAGTTTGCTCAAACTAAGGTCCATTGAGTCAGTGATGTTAACTTTTGCTTATACTGAAATAACAAAAATTTTTCTAAAGTAACTTGAAAATAATGTATTCAGTTAGAGATACAGTCTCTTAATTTATGATTTATATTTGTTTTATATCGTCTGTTTAGAGGGTATATTAATCTCTAATATCTCTGCTTTAGAGATTATAAGAATTTAATTAGTAAAGTCCAAATTTATGGGATTTACCATTTTTATGTATTTGCTTATCTCACATATTTGAGCTTGGACGAGAAAGGAAAGTAGCCTCTTTCCCATTGAATTGTGAATTTTAATTTATTGAGATTGACATACATAAAGTGTTGATTTTCCTTCTCTTGATTACTTATTGTAGTTATGTCAAAGCTCAAAATTTGGAGAAGAGTTAGTTTCTGAACATTAAGCTCCTTAAGCAAATACACATTTGGCTGCAGTGACTGCCATCCATGTGAGAAAATGTGAAAACCAAACTTAGAACTATATTTTTAATGCAATCTACTACAGGTTTTTAATGCTTTATAATTATAAAGGAATAGTTGATTTGCTACATAGTTGGTATTTGAACACTTTCTGTTTGTCCAAGCATTTTAAGTATAACTATTTCTTTAATGATTATGTTTCCAGTTTTATTTCTTATGATTTTAGTATAATCTTAGCTTTATCTTGAGACAAATTTTTTGTTATTTTTAATAGAACACAAAAGTTATGTCATAGTGTTAAATATTCTCAAACATTTTTCAAATTGAATTTTCATGTTAGTAATAAGAAGAGCTGAGTAATAAACTTTCAACAGTGGAAGTAATTTCATCAAATATTTTCATTTTACACAGACATTAAAGTGTGTGTTAGAGGGTCACATGGTGCATTCAAGATGGAGGAAGTCTTGAGCTGATTTAACTTTTTTCTACTATTCTTATATATGTTTCCCAAAATCTGAACCAAAGTTCACCTCATATTACTTCCAATTCAGTAAATATTTATTGAACTTTATATAACAGCAAAACAACAACAGCTTTATATAATGCTAATATTTTAAGACTTCAACATAAATTTTAAAACTTTGCGATCTCTTTTTTTCAAATAAATCTTTCAAACTGAAATACGAATAGATGCAAAGAAATAGAGATGAGTGGTAAACTGAGTTAAAGAGAGCAAACAGCAAGTCAACCCTAGTAAATATTTTGGATTTTTATTTTTTTGCTATATGTTTCCATTTATGTGAAGTCCCTCAAGTGGCCAGTTAGTAGGAACAGAAATTAAAACCATGGGTGCCAAGGGTGGAGGGCAGTATTTAGTTGGGTAGAGTTTCAGTTTTGCAAAACAAAAACATTCCAGAGATTCATTGAACAATATTGTGAATATAAATACTACTAATATTTGCACAAATGATGGTGTTTGAAAACTGCTTGCAAATCTGCTTTAGAAGATCATAGTTAAGAAGCTTAAATTTAAATAAATCATAACTTTTAGAAATTCATCTCAAGAATTTCAAAGTGTATCAAGTATAAAGCATATTCTATACTTGACCTTAAATATATTTTGGTGTACTTAGATTTCCCATCTCTTACATTTTACATGATTTAACATCTTCACCTTTTATGGTTGAAGCAACCAGCACTGGCATGAATACCAGCAATTTGGAAATATATCATATAGTGAATTAAAATAATTTTTGCTAACTTTGAAATTATTTGGCCAAATTATCAAATGAACAAAAAATTCATGGCTATCTAGGTCATGAAAACAGCTGGATAAAAGGTCATCCATCTATTTCCATATTCAAAAATTCTTTCTCAAATTTTCAATCTCTGAAAATCTTTTCCAATCAATTATTTTTCATTTTTAAAAAGCTTTAATAGAGGCAGCAATAGACACTGGATGATAATTGTGATCTGGCTTAGCATCCTTCTGTTTTGCTTGTTATCAAATAACTGATATTTACACTAAGAATCCATATTATCAGTGACTTGAAATAAAAGATTTTTTTGGAACTTTTTGTTAATATAAGTTTTATAAGCAATTAAAATGGTGCTAGAACTTGCATTACAAATGGAAATACAAGGGAGTCAGTCTTTAATCATGTATTTTAATGAATTATATATCTCTTAGCAGTAATGAATCTATAACATGAATAAAAATGGATATCAAAACCAACAAAGATAGATAGCAAGGAGCAATGAATCTTTTACAATCTTTCATTTGGTTGTCAAGTCATGAGTATTTCTTTTTTGCTTATTTTTTAGTTGCTTTTTTGTTAACTTAAAAAGAATTAGATGTATAATATTTGGATGCAAAATATTGTTACTTTATATTTGAGTATAAAAAGCATTTATTAATAAGCTAGGTAGCTGTGAAATGCTGTTTTTATGCTACTGATATAAAAGCTACAGTCCATTTTTACTTTGTAACTGCAGTGTTGTCTTGAGGCTATAAAATCTTCTTAAGAGTACAACTGTAAATTATGTTTTATTGTCAATTTAAATATGTTTTTTATGTAAAATTTTCTCCCTCTTAGTTTCACTTTATGCTGCCAAGACTATTAACAATCAGAATAAATTTTTATAAAATGTAAATTTCTGGAAAAAAATGTAAATTTCTTATTACAACTCTAAGAAACAGGTGAATTTCACATGTACAGAGCTTGCATTTGATTTACCACAAAACACACTAGATCCATTCATTTAATATACATGCATTGAGAATCTACTAAATGTCAGTCACAGACTTAACCACCTAGAAAAACCACCATCACATTTTATTGACGAATCAGTTTATTCATAATATGCTGATTTGGTTATGAGGTGTCACCCCACTAGAATATAAGTAAGTAATGGGTCCCTGACACGTTTGCGATTGAAGGAATGAAATATGTCAATATGACTGTAGTTTTTAGTACAAGATGTATGTTCACATCTGTGTTAAGAGACACAGATTCAGCTAAAAACATACCATAAACTCAATGACACCCCACTCCAGTACTCTTGCCTGGGAAATCCCATGGGCGGAGGAGCCTCGTAGGCTGCAGTCCATGGGGTCACAAAGAGTCGGACACGACTCAGCGACTTCACTTTCACTTTTCACTTTCATGCATCGGAGAAGGAAATGGCAGCCCACTCCAGTGTTCTTACCTGGAGAATCTCAGGGCGGGGGAGCCTGGTGGGCTGCCGTCTATGGGGTCGCACAGAGTCGGACACGACTGAAGTGACTTAGCAGCAGTCTCCTTTAATGGTTATGTTTTTCTCTTATAGTTCCATTACACTCTTTGTTAACTACTACTATTTTCTATTTGAAACGTTTATCAAGTCTGCACATTTTAAAAAGATTTTTAAAAATTACTTTGCATTGTGAAGGAAGGATATTGAATCCAGCAATTCTTAGTAAGATTACATTCAACAACTTTTAAAGTATATGATTACAGCCGTGTAATGACACAAAGCCAAAACAGCAAGGCACTGTTACTACATACCCACACACACACACACTCTTACGCACACTTTAATAGTATTATTGATAGTCTCACAATTGTAAAGGTGATTGAAAAGTAGAGATAAACTATGTTTATAGTATAATTCTTTTGAACAAAATGTCAAGGTATCACTATTGCCCACGGGACTTAAGGATTAGCCCCAATAAAAATGTGAAATATTATACAATTTTCATCAAATAAACACAGAAAGTTCAGATCACTATTTTAATCCAAGAGCACAAAAGAATTCTACCCTATTCTATACCTTATTAATTTTTAGATTTCACCATAGTCAGTGCTCATCATCTCAGTAAGTACATCAATTTAAAAATACCAAAAGTGGAAGAACTTACAATATTTTATTCCTACATATCATTTATTATTCTATATAATATAGTAGATTAAATTTTCTGACCTCGGTGGCATACAATTGTAATGAAAAATGAATAAACTTTCCTTTACTACGGTAGCACTGAAGTTAGAAAATGTTAACCATTAAATAAAATGACCTCAATAAAATAATCCACTTAAAGGAATTTCTAAAATACTTAGAGGAATTATGTTGACACATTTACTTGAAGACTAAACCCTGCTCCTCCCACACACAAAGTTGTTATATCTTGGGGTCACAGGTAAAATTTACCAAAAAATACTACTTAAAGGAGTGAAACAAACTTACTCAGAAGAAGTAATGGTGAGTTAAATCAAAGATGGAATGACAGTTAAGAGTATCGCAGCATCTTAATGAGCTGCTATGAGGAAGATCTATGATATATACAAGAAAATCTAGGATCTGATACACTGTGTAATGGGGAGACATGATACCCTCTTAAAGGGAAAGGCGAAAGTCAATCTCATGATCAAGAAAGAAAGGATAGAGAAACTAAGGTCACTTGGGCACCTGGTAAAAATATATTTTGACCTTAGATTGAACCTTAGATTGATGTTTTAGTACTTCAAGGAGAACAAGGCAATCATGGAATAAAGTGAGATAGAAAGGAAGAAAATGATGAAGTAAAATTATCTGTTTTGTATGCAAGTTCATAATGAATGAGAATAGTCACTGAAAATTACATTTCAGCTACCTGATTGGAATGAGATTAATGATGTATATTTATATCATCTGCCAATTTGAAGACAAAGATATTTACAAAAATACAATACAGAAAAGTTGAGCAATTATATTTTAATGTTTATGATTAGAATTGTGGGTTGCATATTGAATTTCAGCTGTCCAGGAGAGAGAGTCACTTTAGCTTGAAATTGTTTTAATAAGCTATTTCATTAAAAGTCTATAGAGAGTTTTATATTCTTGGCTTTCTTTTAATAACTAGTCTATAATTAAATATGGGGCTTTAATGATGAACAAAGATTCAAGTTGATAAATAGAACAAAATTATTTATGTGCTAATCAAGTATGTCAGAGCAATTAATTGAAAACAGTCAGAATTGCTCTGATCTTATGGGAATAAGAACACTGAGTTATACTGGCATGTAGAGGTACACAGATCACATTATAATTGCAATTCTTGATTAGACTTGGGCAATGTGTCCCAGTATGCTTGCTTATCCCTCTATGAAATATATCAAAGATTTAACTTTCTTTCTTTAGTTGTGAACAAATCCATGTTGATATATTGAAAACTCTCAAAGGGCTTTCATTAAAATAGAATTTAATCATTGAATGTGCAAATGATAATTTTTTATTTTTTTCACCAAGAAAGGCAACAGGAAGAGAATATCTGGAGAATTTAAGGAAATACTTTGATATTTAAACTTAGGTAAAACAAATGTAAAATGAACTGACTATGTCTTATACATAATTGGCTCATTAAAAATGTACACATTGAAGGAAGAACTGAAATACATGAGAAAATATATGGGGAAAATACAGCATAATACCACGAGTATATGAAATTTGACAGGTGAAATGAAAATAGGTAAAAAGTTAGAAAGTAGATAAAATTCACAGGGAAAACAAGGTCAGTTATTTCACATATGTTTGGTGAAGAAAAGAAAATGAAAAATCAATACTGGGTACTCAAGCAAAGCAGAACAAAATCGAAATCAACATATTAGTTGGAGATAAATGAGGCATGGCCTTAATGACTGGAGTAAACCTACCCTGTTACCTATTGTGTTATATCGTTGTTCATATTCACTGAAGCAACCTAGACAGCATATTGAAAAGCAAAGACATTACTTTACCAACAAAAATCCGTCTAGCCAAAGCTATGGTTGTTTTAGTAGTCATGTATGGATGTAAAAGTCGGACTATAAAGAAAGCTGAGCACTGAAGAATTGATGCTTTTGAACTGTGGTGTTGGAGAAGACTCTTCAGAGTCCCTTGGACAGCAAGGAGATCAAACCAGTCCATCCTAAAGGAAATCAGTCCTGAATATTCATTGGAAAGACTGATGCTGAAACTGAAGCTGAAATACTTTGGCCACCTAATTTGAAGAACCAACTCATCGGAAAGAACCTAATGCTGGGAAAGATTGAAGGCAGGAGGAGAAGGGGACGACAGAAGATGAGATGGTTGTATAGCATCACTGACATGATGGACAAGTCTGAGTAGGCTCTGGGAGTTGGTGATGGACAGGGAAGCTTCATGTGCTTCAGTCCATGGGGATGCAAAGGGGGGTTGGACACGACTGAGCAACTGAACTGACTGAAGCAAAATGTCTATATTTTTATATTCTTGTGAATTCTCTTTCCCAGAAGTTAACTTTATAGTTTTGTAACATTCAAATAACTCTCATCTCAATTTCCTTTCAATTGCCAATCCTTCTGCAATGCCATTAAATGATTTGCAATTTAAAATTTGCCATTCATTCTCTCTAGAATTATTCAATTATCTCAGAATTACTTGCCAATGGTTGAAGAGCATTCATTCTCTTAATTGAGTTCCTTTTATCATTCCCTTTTATGTTTATTAAATTATATAAAATTTCCTGTGTTTTAAATTGATAGACAAGGAGATTTACACAATACTTGCTCTCTATTTTAATTGCATCAAATCAGTTTTGATGACAAGGTTATTCGAAAAAAAATTCTGTCAAAGTAAATTCCCAAAACCCACAGGCTCCAACTTACTTTCTGGCCTACATCTTTTAAGTTTAGACAGACAGTTTCTGCTTTTTCTCTTGATGTGAGAAACCCATGCCAGCTCCAATTGATTAAACACTCTCCCTCATATTCCATATGCTTTTGCCTACACACACACACACACACACACACACAATTTGTTAAGTAATTATAACTTTGAGTTTCAATATATATATTTAACATTAAACTGTAATGTGATATGTCAGTTATATCACAAAGCTGAAAAATTAAACATTATTTTTTCATTTTTTTGTAGTTACTGAAAAAACATGTGTGTGTATACATATAATTTGGGCCTCCCTGGTGATTCAGTGGTAAAGAATCCACATGCAATGCAGGAGCCACAGGGTTTGACCCTTGGGTTGGGAAGATCCCCTGGGGGAGGACACAGCAACCCACTCCAGTATTTTTGCCTGAAGAATCCCATGGACAGAGGAGCCTGATGGGCTACAATGCATAGGGTCGCAAAGAGTAGGACACGACTGAAGGGAATTAGCACACACCTACGTGTCATTTATGACAATGGTCCTATTGGACAATATGAATTGTCAAGCATATGTTTACATTGATGAATGTAAACTACAAGCAGGGATGTAATTTTACTGAGGCTCGTGCCATTTCTGTTACTGGCTAAAAGGGGGAAATGCTGCCCTGCTCAAGCCTGTCATCTCAGGCACAAAATTCAGCTCAGAGAAGGACAAACATTCCCAAGAAATGGGATTTCTGTTTATCAAATGGTCCCTTAGCAGAATTCTATTCTTTTTCCTAGATAATAGAATGAGTTACTTCAGCTCCAACTCATCTATACATCTTAGTAGTAAACTCCACAATAAAACTTCACCCTAGCTTTGCTGCAGTAATGCCGAGTCTTTCTGTTCCCAGATTGGGGGGGAAAATGGACTGTTTCTCAAGAGAGAAGCTCAGTTTTAAAGATAAACTTATGACAGGTAATCTGTCTGTTAAATAAATAAGTACATTTATTACATATATCAAATATTGTCTCCTTGCCCTTCAAGAGAAAATATAAGAAAGTTCCAAAGTAAGAAAGTCAAAATAATTGACTTCTCTTTTGTAGCCTCCCAGGGCAGTCAGGCCACAGGCATTGCTTCAAGCAATTGCTACAAAGCACGGGCACTGTTAATTGCTCCCCTCAGGTGCTAGAGATCTATAGCCTTCAAATTTCCCTTTTCTATGAAAATAAAACCCTGGGCGTTTCCCTATCTTCTACAGAAATGACCAGCTTCAAGGCTGAAATGTATTTTCAATTTTTGAAGCACCAACTAACGGGCCCCCGCCTCCACTTTTCTCACCCTTAATTTGCTTTTCTGGGTTTTACCAGTGTGCTTGTCTGAGTTGCTCCATGAAGTGAACAGACTATGACTACATTCAAAGCAGCTTGTGTGTTGCTTTCATTAGCATGAAATCAAGCTTAGATCAACAAATTATAATCCTACAAAATATTTCAAGTAATCTTTATTGCACATAATATAAAAAGTGTAAGAATTTGTCACAGTTAGTATAAATGACTTGAAAGGTAGGTAGGGTAACTACAAAACATGAGCATAATCTCTTATTTCATTAGCTATCTCACAGTCTGAATAGAACAGCCCTCAATATTGGTCTCAGAGAGACAGCAGTGAGAAGTCCTGAAGAGAGATCTCATTTCCCTGCCCAGGAATTAACCTGGGTAGTCCAGAATGGCTACCCCCTCCAGTATTCTTGCCTAGAGAATTCCAGGGACAGAGAAGCCTGGCAGGCTGCAGCTCACAGAGTTGCAAAGAGTTAGACACAACAGAGCATGCATGCATGAGGACACTAAAACCATCACATTTCTTGACAAATGATTCTGAGAACCAAACCAGGGTTTTAGAGACATTACTGTCTTTGAAGTGCAAGAGTATTATTATTCCTTTCCTCACTTTATAACATACCTGGACTGTCGAATCTGATTTAACAATATTATATTACTCCTTGTTGCTTTTAACAATGATCTAACATGACAAAAAACTCAAAGGATTTTAAAATTTTGAGATCTAAATATGGATTATACACATAAGCCCTTCATGAGAAAAAAAAACAAAAATATCTAAAACCACTAAGATTATTTGGAAAATTTTTGCATTTTTATTAAATTGGTGTGAAATTCCCATACAGAAATGTACACAGATTTGAAGAGTAGTACAGCTGCCCTTGTGCAACCTTGCGGAGACCCACCAATAAAGTTATCCTTATGACTGAAATGAAGAAGAACCAACTTGCTAAAGGACTACTGGATGAAGATGCTTTAAGAAGTTCATTGATTGTGGGTACAAGTACTCTAGATTCCTGGTTTAGGGAATTACTCACTGAACATTTGCAGTAGTATTATGGACATTGCTAGCATTTCAGTTTCAAAATCTTCCATGTAAATGTCATCTTTGAAAAGGGATCTCTTAGGGAATAATTATTTTTTCCCAGGGGATTAAATTTCACAATTGAAAGGCTAAGGGATCATTTCTGCGGAACATCAGTTCCTACTTCTTATTCTTTACTCTTACACTCAGTCTGTGGTGTTCTGATTCCCACTCCGCTATCTACGGTGCATGTGGTGTTTAGAAAACAAGAACAAAAGAAGACGTTTGAGACGTGAGAGACGTTTGATTGACTCTCATCATCTTGTTGGAGAAGGCAATGGCACCGCACTCCAGTACTTTTGCCTGGAAAACCCCATGGATGGAGGAGCCTGGTAGGCTGCAGTCCATGGGGTCGCTAGAGTCGGACAGGACTGAGCGACTTCACTTTCACTTTTCACTTTCATGCGTTGGAGAAGGAAATGGCAACCCACTCCAGTGTTCTTGCCTGGAGAATCCAGGGACGGGAAAGCCTGATTGGCTGCTGTCTATGGGGTCGCACAGAGTCGGACACGACTGAGGCAAATTTGCAGCAGCAGCAGCAGCATCACCTTGTTATCTGATTCAGAAGGGATGTCTGCTCCACGGAACAACTGGTAGGTTGCCAATAATATTCTACTGAAGAGGCAATCTAAAATGACTTATGGTGCATGCATGCAGCAACCTGGATAAAGACAGCACTGATTATAATACCTATAGAACCACAGATGATTCAAAGAGCCGACTACAATGTGTCAACTGACTCTTTCATTGTCAGTCTCATTGTTGTTTCTGTTTCAATTGCGAAAATATAACTAAATGCTTTGCTTTCCATTTCCAGCCCAAATGTGCCATTTTAATTCTCTTCTTTTGAAATAAAACATTCAACTTTATTGAGGTATGAATAGCTGTAGTTGTTTAAAATATGCAATTTAATATGATTTGACAAATGTGTACACCAGAGTTCTCTGCTTCACCCAGTCAACTTTCTCCACAATCAAAGAAGAAGATTTTAAACGTTGCCACTTCTAGGCATGGAAGCTTCTACTTCTCACTCCATGACAGTCTGGAGCAAGGAATAGCGACTTAATTCAGAAAGTCAGCAGATCAAGAACATGATGAACTCATGTATCCCAGAAAATCATCTTGCTCCCTCAGGGGAAGAGTGTGGTTGCAAACTTCTTGGTGTCAGAATCCTTTGCTCTTGTAGCTTTCTAAATAGATCAGGTCATGTTGTTTCTGCAAACCTCTAATGAGTGTTACTCTTTGTTCTGAAACTTTTTATACCTTTCAAGGTCAGAACCTTGAGGAGGAGCTATCCTGTATATCTCAGACTGTAGGCAATATTCTTAACTTGTAGAAAAAGCAATAGAATACAAAGATTAAAAGAAACGGATCTAGTCTAGAGTCAGATTTGTTCTTCCCCATCACATCATCACTCACTAAAATTTCCTAGAACTCCTTGAAAGTCTGCTTCTGTGTGCATGCATGCTAAGTTGCTTCAGCTGTGTCCAACTCTGTGAATCTGTGGACTATAAACCACCAGGCTCCTCTGTCTATGGGATTCTCCAGGCAAGAATACTGGAGTGGGTTGCCATGCCCTCCTCTAGGGGATCTTCCTGACCCAGGAATCGGACCTGCGTCTTCTACGTCCACTGCACTGGCAGCGCCACCTGGGAAGCCTATACTTCTGTGAGTAGCAGTCTTTATTATTTTGCCAAGGTTCAGTATCAGGATATGTTGGATTCTTAAAATGAGTTCAGCAGAGTTCTATTTTCCTTTATTTTTTGAAAGAGTTTGTACTTGATTGGTGGTATTATTGTTGTTTTTCTTGACTGATAAAATATACTAATGATATTGTTGGAGTATAGCATTTTCTTTAGGGGAGGTTTGAGGCAATAAATTCACTTTCTTTAATAGACATAGAGCTCTTCAAATTTGTTGCATCTTATGTCAATTTTGGTAAACTGTTTTTCAGGCAGTTTGTTTTACCAAGGTTTGCCAGTGTTGGCATATTTTTCATGATATTCTTTATTACTCTACTCATGAAGGATATTAGGTGATAACTTGCTTTTACCTAATATGATGATTTATGCTCTCTTTCCTTTCTTGATCAGTGCATCTAGAGATTTATACATTTTATTGCTCTTTTTTAAAAATCAGCTTTTTGCTTAATTCTCTGTTCCTTATTTTGCTGATTTCTGTTCTTATCTTTATATTCCCTTTCTTCAAATTACTTTGTATTTATTTTGTCCTTTTTTACCCTCTAGCTGCTTCAAATATAACTTTATGCTATTGATTTGGGGTTTCTCTTCTTTTAAATCATAAATTTTTGTTATAAATTTTGCTGAAGTTCTGCTCTTGCTGCATCCTCAAAATTTTGATATGTTTCATTTTCACTATCATTTAGTTAAAATTATTTTTATAATTTTCCTTGCTATATTTTGTCTTTAATTCATTATTTATAAATTTGTATGAAAATATTTGTGATTTTGACATGTCTTTTGTTTATTTACTGACATTTTATTTGATTCAGTGATGTTTTGAAAATATTCTCCATACAGACTTCAATTGCTATCAGTAAGACTTTTTTGTAACCTAGAACATAATCCCCTTATTTCTATATGTCTTCTTCCCCATCCTGATCCCAGGCAGTGGTAGTGTGATGACCTCTAGCAAGAATGCCTGTGTAGAGCACTTAGGAAGACTGTAACATAACGCACATGTCACCAGTCCCACCAAAGATTTATCTTGCCCGATTGTGGCCTAGAAACAGATGACCTCAAGGCTTTGGGTAAATTCAAGGCATGGTGGGACTAGGTTTCCTCAGACCACACCAGGGTCTTCTCATGTCCAGTGCTATAGATCATGACCTCAGTGAAAAACAAGTATTGAAAAACAGAATGAACTGACTAAGACTAAATTTCCTGACAATACAGGTTCATCAGTGAAAGATGAAGCCTGCAAAGATGAGATAAGTTGAACTTAAAAAAAACAAAAAAAAAAAGGAAATCCCTATTTATCATACACCTCCAAGGATATAGACTGAGATTCCTATCCACTCTGTCATCTGAAAAATTCAAAGATAAATTCAAAACAAATTTTTCTTGAAAAATTCAAGAATTTTATGTCTATTGTTTGGTTTCTAGTGAGTGTCAAATAAATATATTATATTTTTATGCTTCTGAAATAGATAAATTTACTTACAGGTGAAGGAATCCACTGCCTTATTTCTGACTTAAGGTTGTGGAAATGTTATAGAAATATGCTCAGGCCTCAAATTAATTTGTTTATATAGTGAGATATTCTGTACATAATAGGTACTCCTCAAAACTCATTACTGCAAATCTAACCAAAACTCTTTCACATTTTAATGACATGTAATTTAGTCATACAGTTTTCTGTAAATAATTATTCTTCTCTTAATGAAGTGATAAGGTAAAATAGGAGTGATTTTGGAGCAAAGAAACTTGAGTATAGACACTTTAATAAGATTTTGGATAGCTGAAAAATGGCAAAGGGAACAGGAGAATAGCAAATATTTATTGACAAATGGAAAGGGAGAAAAGAGAAAGAAGAAGGGAAATATGGCATAAATTGGGAAAACACAAGATTACTGTTTCAATGTTGCTGAAGTCTAGTATCGTTAACTGCCATCGAAGCTGTAAACAAGCGTGAGGTTCTCCTCCAGACCCTACGCTGCCAGTTTTCTACAACAACATGACCAGTATAGCAACATGGACATGAAATGTAAAATCAAATGATCTTGAATTAAAATTTAAAAAAAAAAAAAGGCATGAGAAGGATTCAAGGATAAATGAGAAGACAGTAAGCTTTGATAGAGCCCAAATTGGTTTCTGTTGAATTTAACAGCACCCTCTAGTGCCTGGGAACCATTGGTTCTTTTCAAACCGTTGTGCTTTGTCATGACTGCAGTCACCATCTGCAGTGATTTTGGAGCCCCCCAAAATAAAGTCTGCCACTGTTTCCACTGTTTCCCCATCTATTTACCATGAAATGATGGGACTGGTTGCCATGATCTTAGTTTATCAATGTTGAGGTTTAAGCCAACTTTTTCACTCTCTTCTTTCATTTTCATCAAGAGGCTCTTTAGTTCTTCTTCACTTTCTGCCATAAGGGTGGTGTCATCTGCATATCTGAGGTTATTGATATTTCTCCCGGCACTCTTGATTTCAGCTTGTGCTTCATATAGACCACATTTCTTATGATGTATTCTGTGTATAAATTTAACAGGGTGGCAATATACAGCCTTGACATACTCTTTTCCTGATTTGGAAGCAGTCTGTTGTTCCATGTCCAGTTCTAACTGTTGCTTCTTGACCTGTATACATATTTCTCAAGAGGCAGGTCAGGTGGTCTGGTATTCCCATCTTCATGGAATTCCACTTCATGGCAAATAGATGGGGAAACAATGGAAACAGTGACAGACTTTATTTTGGGGGGCTCCAAAATCACTGCAGATGGTGATTATAACCATGAAATTAAAAGATTCTTGCTCCTTGGAAGAAAAGTTATGACCCACCTAGACAGCATATTAAAAAACAGAGGTATTACTTTGCCAACAAATGTCCATCTAGTCAAAGCTATGGTTTTTCCAGTAGTCATGTGTGGATGTGAGTTGGACTATAAAAAAAGCTGAGTGCCAAAGAATTAATGCTTTTGACCTGTGGTGTTGAAGAAGACTCTTGAGAGTCCCTTGGACTGCAAGGAGATCCAACCAGACAGACTTTATTTTGGGGGGCTCCAAAATCACTGCAGATGGTGATTATAACCACGAAATTAAAAGATTCTTGCTCCTTGGAAGAAAAGTTATGACCCACCTAGACAGCATATTAAAAAACAGAGGTATTACTTTGCCAACAAATGTCCATCTAGTCAAAGCTATGGTTTTTCCAGTAGTCATGTGTGGATGTGAGTTGGACTATAAAAAAAGCTGAGTGCCAAAGAATTAATGCTTTTGACCTGTGGTGTTGAAGAAGACTCTTGAGAGTCCCTTGGACTGCAAGGAGATCCAACCAGTCCATCCTAAAGGAAATCAGTCCTGAATATCCATTGGAAGGACTGGTGCTAAAGCTGAAACACCAATGCTTTGGCTCCCTGATGTGAAGAACTGACTCATTGGAAAAGACCCTGATTCTGGGAAAGATTGAAGGCAGGAGGAGAAGGGGACAACAGAGGATGAGATGGCTGGATGGCATCACCAACTCGATGGACATGAGTTTGAGTAAGCTCTGGGAGTTGGTGATGGACTGAGAAGCCTGGCATGCTGCAGTCCATGGGGTCGCAAAGAGTCAGATACGACTGAGTGACTGAACTGAACTGTACTTTGTCAATTTTGAATGCCTAGTTGAGGTGTGTTTACTCTTCTTTGGGTTTCTGAGTAGTGATTCAAAACTCAATTCTTGGTTCAAAATATTTGAATCCTATTTTGAGATGTTTATGTGCTTTGGACGATCTTTTCTTCTCCATAGGTAATTAGAAATGACAGTTATTTTCCATTGTTGCTTACTTCTTTAGAAAGTATAGGTTGAAATTTGAGAAAGAGAAATAAAAGGAAAGAAAAGGAATGAAAAAAATATTATTAGAAAGTTTAATATGCATTTCTTCATTCACTGTCATATTTAGAGATCATTCTTCAACTGTATACCCTGCTATAATTGTATGCAAAAAAATTGAGTTCAAAAATTAGGAAGAATAATCAACATCAGTAGATTTAATAAAAGTTCCTCAGTCCACCCATGTCTTCTGAGAAACTGTTAACTGCTCAACAAAATTACAATTCCTCTTGTAAAGAAGAGGTTTAAGGAAACATGTACTGTAGATTTCACTTTGCCTATCCTTTCTTTGGGCTTCCCTTGTAGCTCAGCGGGTGTAGAATCTGCCTGCAATGTGGGAGACCTGGGTTTGATCCCTGGGTTGGGAAGATCTCCTGGAGAAGGGAATGGCTACCCACTCCAGTATTCTGGCCTGGAGAATTCCATGGATTGTATAATCCATAGGGTCACAAAGAGTCAGACACGACTGAGAGACTTTCACTTTTCACTTAATTTTATGCATCCTTTAAAATTTACTTTTGAAAAGTTTCCTGGAAGAAAATAGCAATAGATTTACATTCAACCCATTATTCTTAAAGTGCCATAACACCTCATTTAGTTACTTCTTTTTTAAATTTACTCTTTAATTAGAGGGAAATTGCTTTACAATATTGTGTTGGTTTCTGCCATACAGCAATGAAGTTCAGCCATAATTATAGACATATCACCTCCCTCCTGAGCTTCCCTTCCCTGCCCCCGAGTCACCCCTCTAGGTCGTCACAGAGCACCAGGCTGAGCTTCTTGGTTATATAGCAACTTATCACCAGTTATCTATTTTACACAAGATAGTGTATATATATCGATGCTACTTTCTCCATTTGTCGAATTACTTCTGATGACTTAGAAAAGATAGAGGCCAAAAACAAAAAGAAATCAATGAATGGAGATATACCTGGTAATGAGCGTTGAAAAATAGTTCAATATAAAAGTGAACTTGTAAAAGTTCAATGAGATGTATTGGAGTTTAAAAACTCCAGTGGTTTAGTGCAGTGCACATTCCAGCCCTTCAAACTCATTTCAATACTGATGGATAAAAGAGAGATTTAAAATGCCAAATTAACAAAGCTCCATATTTTAGAGATGATATATTTCCTAATGGTAACCTTGATATTTTCTGTGCTCTGAAGTCCATATACCTTCCTTTGAGAATGAATTTTTGGATTAAATCTTAATGGATCTTCAGAGAAGATTGATGTGTAAGAGCATAAAACAAAATGAATTACTTAATGAGTTTCCTCATGACTGCAGATTGATGGCTTCTTTATTTCCTGTTGGACTGAGACTAGCTTCTTAAAGAGTTTGAAGGCATCAAATGATTGAAATAATTTACATTTTAAGAAATCTTTAAAGAGTCATGTGTGTGTGTGTGTGTGTGTGCAGATAATCATTCATTTATTCTTCTTGGTGAATCATAGAAACTCATAAAATCTTGAGTGTTTTCTTATTGATGAAACAACTTAAGGAGCCATTAAAGAGGGAAACACAGGTCAGTAAACACAGTTTCTTCCTTTCCTGGCACATATCATTACCTGACAGTAAATTCTGTACCCATTTGTTTGGTCAGTTATATTTTGTCAAAGTTTTAGTCACTCAATTGTGTCAGACTCTCTGTGGTTCCCCAGACTATAGCCCTCCAGGCTCCTCTGTCCCTGGAATTCTCCAGGCAAGAATACTGGAATGAGTTGCCATTCTCTTCTCCAGGGGATCTTCCATGACCCAGGGGTTGAACCCAGGTCTCCTGCATTGCAGGCAGATCCTTTACCATCTGAGTCACCAGGGAAGCCCAATAGTTTGTCAGTCTCACTAGAATTAAGTGTCATGAGAGGAGATTTTGCTGTGCTCTGAGCTACATCTTCAATACCTGGAATACTGTCAGTCACACAGTAGATGCTCAGAAATTTATAAATAAATCAAACTATATTTCTTAACTAAAACAAGGAAAGAAATCTAATTAGTTTTTTTATAATTCTTGCTTCTGTTACTGGTAAAGAGAAGATAATTGGTGTTTATAACTTTACTCCTCTGCTATCCAATCCATGTTCCCTTGGCTTTAGCCTACCTTTCAGTTGGTTAAAGATCTTTATTTTGTGGGGTAACCCAGGTTTTTATTGTTAAAAGTCTGAGTCTGTAGTGGTTCTACTACTGTTGCAGGAAGGTGGACCCCTTCCAGGGCCCGAAACTGGACTCTTGTCTAACACTCGGTAATGAATTGTCACTCAGCCTTCTTTATGGTCCAACTGGTAATGAACTGGCACTCAGCCTTCTTTATGGTCCAACTCTCACATCCATGCAAAAACCATAGCTTTAGCATACGGACCTTTGTCAGCAGAATGATGTCTCTGTTTTTGAATATGCTATCTAGGTTTGTCATAGCTTTTCTTCCAAGGAGCATGTTTAAGTCATGGCTGCAGTCACCATCTGCAGTGATTTTGGAGCCCAAGAAAATAAAGTCTGTCACTGTTTCCATTGTTTCCCCATCTATTTGCCATGAATAGATAGGACCAGATGCCATGATCTTTCTTTTCTGAATGTTGAGTTTTAAGCCAGCTTTTTCACTCTCCTCTTTCACCTTCATCAAGAGGCTCTTTAGTTCCTTTTCACTTTCTGTCACATGTAACTTACTGTTACTCAAAAGAAATAGTAAGCTGCTTATAGAAGCATTTTTTTTTCTTGTAGAACAACAACACAACTTGAAAAAAACTAAATATTCAATTAGTTCAACTGTTTCCTGCTTATAAGATTTGAGAAGATCAGTGAATCCCAGGATTGTTAACCAGTTGTCTCATTTATTTCTTCATAAAATGAATTTCTTAGTCAGAATTGTTGTGTGAGACATTGTGATGGTGAATAAGGAATTCAGTTAATCTGCAGATGGTCATATCAGCTGAATTACTGTTGGTAAAACAAAGCAATCCCATATCTAGAATTAGTGAAACTTGAAGTAGTGAAACACAGTCTCCCCTTTGTGAAGGAAAACTGTTTTCCCCTTCACCCATATAAGCAACTTGCCCTCAAAAGGGAGACTGGTCACTACTAAGTGTGATGGTAGGGGCTCAGCATTTGTCTCTGCTCCTTGCAGATTACAGATCAATAACAATGGTAGCCAGTTCATCTTTGGTGAGGGAAAGTCCATGGGTTGAGTTTCTGTTTTTATTTTAGTTAATTTTTATTGACATATAGTTGGTTTACAATGTTGTGTTACCTTCTGCTGTACAGCAAACTGAATCAGCCATGCACATACCTAATCATGGAGTTAAGTTTACAGTGGATAATTTCTCTCCCTTTCACCAGATGCATGTTGTTCATGAGCCTATGAGTAAGCAAAGGGGAAAGAGCCTTAACAGGCATTTCATAATAAGACAACTGAGAGCCACTCCACATTTGAAATATCTGGGGAAAATGTTGATACAAGATATCAGTCTCATACACTGTGGCCATTCAGAGTCAGTCTTTATGTCATTTCATTATGTAAAGTAAAATAAAAAAATTTTTTAAAAAGACATCTTGTCACCAATATTTCAGTTTTGTTCTTGCTTCAACCTGTCTGTGTTTTTGCCCCTTTGTGTGTCTCTGTTGGTTCTTATGTATTTTAAGCTAACCTAAGAATCTCTGTGTTTTAACTGGTGAGTTTAACCTGCTAATTTTTATTACAGATGTTATACGAAGTTATGTCATTCACATTTCATTTAATAATACTAATTTTATCATTTCTTTATTTCTGTTTTCTGTCTGATGAATCATTTAATATGCTGCTTGTTTAAAAGTTGTATATTATATTTTAGTTCTTTCAGTAGTAGCTTATAACTTAAAACCCATAAGTGAGTTTATTGATTATTTAGATTTACAAATATCTTTATATTCCTCCTAATAAGACAAATCCTTAGCAAGGCTTCATTTATTTTTGTCTATGTATTCCTCCCACGACACTTTTTAAAGGAAGTCCTTGATCTGGTCTTCTAACACAGTAATTACATATCAAGCTACCATTTACCTCATTTACAGCATTTTTATTTCAACTATGAAATTTCTCAGACTTGATGTTTTCACATAGTTCTTTTATTTATGATTTTCTTGTATCATAATCTTAAGTTTTTTTCTGGTATCCTTTGTCATAATCTTAATTTTTTTCTTATCTTCTTTGTGTATGTTTGGTTTACTATCTTAAAAGTTTGATCTGTCAATTCTTAAAGTCTTTATTTGAATGAGTTTGTGGTAAGTATTAGCAGTGTTTTCCCACATTTAGCTCTCTTCTTTTTTCTAGATGTTGAGGAATTTACATTTTTCCACACCATTAAAGGTAGACAGAACCATGTATTTAGCGCTGGACAATGAAATGAGTAGAAGGTACATATGTCTGTTTCAGGATGATTACCAGGACTTCATTTTCCAATCCTGTTTTTGTCTTCTTTAGTCACCAAGATACCCTGTGTTTCAACTGGTGCAAATGGAAGATGGTTGCATCAGCTTAGGTCTGTGAACAAGAGGAAAAGAGCCTCTCTCCTCACCTCCCCCCCACCACCCCCACCAACACATGCTCCTCATGTAACATGAGTGACCCACAGCATTTAATGCTTTTGCATGATGGAGATTTCTATAGTTTTTACTATCCCATAAAAACCTTTCCAATTCTGACTGATATAGGCATTGTCTTGCTTTTTTGTTGTTGAAGTTATTCAGTCCCTCATTCCTGTCTGATTTTTTGACCCCATGGACTGCAGCATGCTAGGCTTCCCTGTCCTTCACCATCACCTGGAGATTGCTCAAACTCATGTCCATTGAGTCAGTGATGCCATCCAACCATCTCATTCTCTGTCGTCCCCTTTTCCTATTACCTTCTATCTTTCCCAGCATCAGGGTCTTTTCCAATGAGTCAGCTCGTCTCATCAGGTGGCCAAAGTATGAGAGCTTCAGCTTCAGGATCAGTCCTTCCGATGAATATTCAGGGTTGATTTCCTTTAGGATTGACTGTTTTGATCTCCTTGCTGTACAAAGGACTCTCAAGAATCTTCTCCAGTACCACAGTTCGAAAGCATCAATTCTTTGGTGCTTAGCCTTTTTTATAGTCCAGCTCTCACATCCATACAAGACTACTGGTAAAACCATAACTTTGACTATATGGACATTTGTCCTCAAAGTAATATCTCTGCTTTTTAAAACACTGTCTAGGTTTGTCATAGCTTACTTCCAGGGAGCAAGCATCTTTTAATTTCACAGTTGCAGTCACCATCTGCAGTGATTTGGGAGCCCAAGAAAGTAAAGCCTGTCACGGTTTCCATTGTTCCTCTATCTATTTGCCATGATGTGATAGGACTGGATGCCATGATCTTAGTTTATGAATGTTGAGGTTTAAGCCAGCTTTTTCACTCTCCTCTTTCACCTTCATCAAGAGGCTCTGTCATAAGGCTGGTGTCATCTGCATACCCATGTTATTGATATTTCTCTCCCCACAATCCTGATTCCAGTGTGTGCTTCATCCAGCCTGGCATTTCTCATGATGTACCCTGCATATAAGTTAAATAAGCAGGGTAACAATATACAACTTGGCATACTCTTTTGTCAATTTTGAACCAGTCCATTGTTCCATGTCCAGTTCTAACTGTTGCTTCTTGACCTGCATACAGGTTTCACAGGAGGCAGATAGGGTGGTCTGGTATTCCCATCTCCTTGAGAATCTTCCAGTTTGTTGTGATCTACATAGTCAAAGGCTTTAGTGTAGTCAGTGAAGCAGAAGTAGATATTTTTTCTGGAATTCTCTTACTTTTTCTGTGACCCAGTGGATATTGGCAATTTGATCTCAGGTTCCTCTGCCTTTTCTAAATTCAGCTTGCACATCTGGAAATTCTCAGTTCACATACTGTTGAAGCCTAGCTTGAAGAATCTTAAACATTACTTTGCTAGCATGTGAGATGAGTGCAATTGTGTGGTAGTTTGAACCTTCTTTGGCATTGCCTTTCTTTGGGATTGGAATGAAAACTGACCTTTTCCAATCTTGTGGCCATTGTTGGGATTTCCAAATTTGCTGGCATATTGAGTGCAGGACTTTCACTGCATCATCTTTTAGGATTTGAAATAGGTCACCTGGAATTCCATCACCTCCACTAGGTTTGTTCTTAGCAATGTTTCCTAAGGCCCACTTGACTTCACACTCCAGGATGCCAGGCTCTAGGTGAGTGATCACACCATCGTAGTTACCTGAGTCATAAGATCTTTTCTGTAAAGCTCTTCTGTTTATGCTTGCTACCTCTTCTTAATATCTTCTGCTTCTGTTAGGGCCATACCATGTCTGTCCTTTATTGTGCCCATATTTGCATGAAACATTCCCTTAGTATCTCTAATTTTCTTGAAGAGATCTCTAGTCTTTCCCATTCTATTGTTTTCCTCTCTTGCAATTATATTGGCCTTTGAGTTTATGATCTGCAGGGGCATGGGAGTGTAAATATTCTGTCCTATTTGGTATTACATATTGGAGAAAGGGGCTTCCCAGGTGGTGCCAGTGATAAAGACCCGCCTGCCAATGCAAAAGTCTTAAGAGATGTGGGTTCAATCGCTAGGTAGGGAACATCCCCTGGAGGAGGGCATGACAACCCACTTCAGTATTCTTGCCTGGAGAATCCCATGCACAGAAGAGCCAGTGGGCTTCAGTCTCAAAGGTTGCAAAGGGCTGGTTACAACTGAAGCGACTTAGCACACACAAGCACATTGGAGAAAAGCCCATTTATTTTTTATATTTTAATTTACTTTTATTGAAATATAGTTGATTTAAAATATTAGTTTCCAGTATACAACATGATGATTCAATATTTTTATAGATTATACTCTATTTAAAATTATTACAAATAATGGCTCTTTTCCCCTATGCTGTACAGTATATCCTCAACACACATTTATTTTGCTCATAGTTGCTCATGTCTCTTAATCCCATACCCCTAGCATGCCCCAAAGGCAATTTAAATAGAGGAAAGAAAATGAACCCCAATGGAGAGAGCCTGACACCTCAGCACTCCCATTGTCAATTTTAATTGCTATCACTCTTTCAGATAATTTCTGTGCTAAGGATTATAAACCCTTGAGAGGATAAACCCTCAAGGTAAAGAAACAATAGCTGGAAGCAGTCCCGAAAGTTTTACATTTGCTCAGAAAAGAATGTAGGGAGTGAATGCCCAAGGGCAGCCAGTCAGTTTCCATCAGTTCTGATCAAATCTTCATTTGAGCAGAGTTTTTGTAAGCATTGATATTATAAGCAGGGCTTCAGTTCCAGTGATCTAGGTCATTCCTATCAATTTATTCAGTGAAAGGTGAAGCAATGACAAAAGTTCTATTGGAGGAAAGGATGTCGGTATAAGCTATTTAAATTTTGATCCCAAATGAAGGGTTTTTAGAACAGTTTGAGGAAATAAGCTGTATAGCTCATTTTGTGGCATTTTACACAAGGATAATGTCTGTAAAGCTGCCATATAAAGTTTGTCTTCTTATAGTTTACCATGAGACATCAAAGTCATGGCTTCTAAAAGGGGTATCGTAGAACTGATAACGATCATGTTTTATGGAAGTTGGTCTATCACATTCTATTACATTGCTACTATTGTTTTACGTAGAACCCTATATAAACAATAGTTCAGTGGAAATTTCTGAGTGCAAGCATAAATTCTGAAGTGATTAATTTGTATCTGCTCCATCGTTGTAGTCAATATCACACCAGAAATTTCACATCTAATGTTTGAAAAGACTAATGAATGATTAAATAGATCTGTTACAGACCCAAGGTCTGGCTCTTCTTCACTCAAAATGTATTAAAGAGGCAAGCTTGGTGGAAAGTTTGCTTTCCTTTGGCTCCTGCAATAGTGGGAGGTGGTGGTGTGTGGGGCAGGGATAGACACCTGTCAGAAGGCTGACATCCCCCCACTGAGAGTCAGCCGGCAAGAGCTTTTAAAGGCTGAGGAAGGGGGTTACATGCAGAAACAACACAGTCTGCTCCAACAATCATCTTGAAATGGTCATCGGTGGGTGGTCTGACCAGCATCATCTTGATTGTTTTAGGTACAATTAACGTTCAGTCCCAGGGTCTGTTTGTTTCCATTTCGTTAAGGCCAGGTCTTGGAATTGTGGCAGCTTGGCTTATGGCTACAGGCTGGTCACCATATAGTTAACTTCTTCACCGAGTGTTTCAGTATCTATAAGACAGCTCACAGGATATGGCTCGAATACTATGCCCCTTGAGAAGGAACTAAGGGTCCTTGACTATGCTTAATGACTAAACTATTATTATTTGGTCTCCTTTATTTTCCTTCATTTCTGCCTGTTTTCATTTCTCTGATTAAATTTAATCTTTGGCTAAAGTTTTTCACAGAAAAATGGCAGGCAGAGGAATGGGGTGGAGTCAGGGGAAGAACCACAGCATCCTGCTCCATTTCAATTCCAAAGACCAAAAAGAATTGGAATAAAACAATGCACCTATCCCTAAATTGTGTATTTTATATTGTATTATAATTATTAAGGCAACAGTTGCAGAGTATGAATACATTAGTTTGTTTATCTTAGAATATTTATATAAAGATTTCTCTTAGCATCTACATTTTGCTGTGCTGTGCTGTGCTTAGTTGCTCAGTTGTGTCCGACTCTTTGTGACCCCATGGACTGTAGCCTGCCAGGCTCCTCTGTCATGGGGATTCTCCAGGTAAGAGTACTGGAGTGGGTTGCCATGCCTGCCTCCAGGGCATCTTCCCAACCCAGGCATTAAACCCACATTGCAGGTGGATTCTTTACCACCTGAGCCACCAAGGAAGTGCAGCATCTATATTGATTAAGCCTTGATTTAGCATTATACATAGTAGATTGATTGCATCCATGGCCCAAATTCTTTATCTGTCCCTTCCCTCTGTCACGTATCTTTGTAGCGCCTTCTAAACTGGCTCTGCACCATTATCGGACTTGCTTTAGTTAGTGGAGCATTAACAAGAATGATTTAAGCAGAGTCTTGCAGATGGTGTTGCCCTGTGGGTCTTTCTTACTCTTACACATTTGCCATCTATCATAGCAATAGGTAACTGACACAGTAAAGAACGTTTAGTCCAGTATTTGAGAATACCAAATAGAGATCATTCCTGGTGAATACATGATAACTAGTCAGTGAAGAAAATGAACCTTCATTAATGATCAAAACTAACATCACTAATAAGGAACAAGTGAACACATGTGCCTCTGGATATGATACCCTGAGAATATTTAATGTGTGGTGATGTTTTCCCTAGGGAGAGAGCACAGTTTAGAAGATATTTTGTGAATGTGTTCGCTGAGATTTGAGAAGTGTTGACATACAAGTCAAAGAAGATGATAGGAATACATCTTTAGGAATTTGTTTTCTTTTTTAAAATGCATTTTGTTATTACTTTTCATTTTATTATTGGAGTATAATTGCTTTACAATATTGTGTCCATTTCTGCTGTACAAAGTGAATCAACTATAAGTACACATATAAACCCTCCCTCTTGAGCCTCCCTCCTACTCTACCCCCATCCCACGCCTCTAGATCATCACAGAGCACTGAGCTGAGCTCCCTGTGCTATACAGCAGCTTTCCACTAGCTGTCCATTTACACATGGTAGTGTATATATGTTAATGCTACTCTCCCAATTTGTCCCACCCTCCCTTCCCCCACTGTGTCCACATGTCCATTTTCTATGTCTGCATCTTGCAAAAGGAATTTGTATTCTCTGAGCTACATAATGCTTTGTGACTCCTGTTATAGTACACATTAGTCCTTGTCATTTGTTTCTCCCTTAGAGTGTATTCTCCATTAAGGGAGAACCACTTGGAATCTGTTCATTCTCACTACCTCTTTGAACACCTCCGATAGAACCTGCAGCCTAATCCATTTAGTAAATACTTGTGAAAATAATAACCTGGGGGACTTCCCTGATGGTCCAGTGGCTTGGACTTTCACACTCCCAGTGCAGGGGGTCTGGGTTCAATCCCTGGTCAGGAAACTAGATCCTCCATGCCACAACCAAGACCCAGCACAGTCAAATAAACAAATATAAATATTAATATTAAAAATATACTAGCTTGATAAACATGTATTAAGATAAAAAATGAATTAAATGAAAACTTAAGAAAACTGTCACCCAATACAAGAACTTATTATGTGACATACAGTCATATAACCAATACATTTACATGAATTCTATTTTTTAATCTACTCAACAAGTACACTATGAATATATAATATCATCATTTTCATTTCAAAGATAAGGAAATTAAGGTCAAAAGCAGTTGTAGAAGCTGCTAAGGTCACACAGTTGACAAGTGGCGATCTACATTCCCAAGTGCTCTGCTACAAACTAATTTAAGGTGCGTCAGTTTTAAGTAGTACTATAATAGTAACTGAGGGGAGGTGGCACACACAGAGCAAATATGGATGGAGGTTGATAGGGAAGGTCTGTCAGTGCATCTTTAAATTATGGAGAGAAATTTTGATGAACAGGATTTGGGGCAGGATTTTGGGGTAACTGTCCCAACCTGGTTATTGGGAACATTCAATGTCACCTAGCAATAAACAGTTATTTGACATCCTACAAAGGTGTATTTACAAACTTAATATAGTTCAGAGATGAATGGTTAACCAGTTGCAATGCATGAAAGTTTTATTTTTCCTGGCAACTGACACTGTTGTCTTACAGGTTTTTTTAACAGGCACAAGTTCTTTAAGTTGCTTAACTCTGCATTAATTTAATAGAATTCTTACATCAAAAACCTGAGAAATAGTTCCAACTATGATAAGGATGTCTGGTGTGAAATAGTATCTTACTTTATCTGCCACAAGTTATGTCAGCGCTATTTAGCATTTTGGATGAGCAACAATTGTGAACCAGTGCTGTTAAGGATTCAGAATAAAATCATCCATTTCTTTCTTACTTTCTTTACTGAACCTGGAAAGCATGAGGTTTTCAAAGAGTAGTGTTAGAAGTGATTAAACAGAACAGACTACACCATGCGGTAGCAGTCTGCACACCTCACTATATGCTTGTCCATCAGGGAGTCACTAGTCGTGTTTACTTAGTTGAATGTGTGTGTATGTGTTTGTGCAGTTTTAACCTAAATACTGTGGTAGAGGAAACATCGAACTTTTAAAAAGGAAAATACTGATAGAAGAAAAAAGTGGACTAATTAACATTCTTTACTTATAAGGACATTATTAATTAAGATTCATTACTTATAATGAATTAAGGATTAAAAAGAAAAGATGCAGTCCTCTAAGAGGGGAATAATCCTTATTGAATTGCTTTCTTCTCAATAAATGAGTAAATAACTTTTTTTTCATTAAGTAAACATAATTGACTAGAACACTTGAAAATTTATTCAGATCACTTTGGGCTCTCGACAACTTAAAATGGAAGTGGGGAAGGTGCCAACCAAAGCCCCTGAATCTTAACATATCTCTTAGAGAAAGTTGGTTGGTCATATTTTAAATGCAGAAGCACATTTCTCTGTTATGTTAGTTTATAAGTTTCTCTGGGGTAGAACTTGTGTTCTATTGTGTTTTATTCATCTCCTCCTTCCCCACTGTCACTTATAAAGTACTCTACACAAAATAGCTGTTCAGTCTACATCTCTTGATTGCCCATTTGCCACAACTATCAAGAAAATCATGATAGTCTATATAACATGCTGCTAAGTCACTTCAGTTGTGTCCGACTCTGTGCAACCCTATAGACGGCAGCCCACCAGGCTCCCCCGTCCCTGGGATTCTCCAGGCAAGAACACTGGAGTGGATTGCCATTTCCTTCTCCAATGCATGAAAATGAAAAGTGAAAGGGAAGTCGCTTAGTCATGTCCAACCCTTAGCATGGACTGCAGCCTACCAGGCTCCTCCATCCATGGGATTTTCCAGGCAAGAGTACTGGAGTGGGATGCCACTGCCTTCTCCGCTATATTACATAAATGGTCTGAAGTCAATTATACCATGAATTTCTTATTTCTATCATTTCACAGCTAGCTTGCATCACATCATGAATTAATAAAAGCTTCTGAGTCTCTTAAAGAAATTTAGAATAATATTTATAGAGTTCCCTTTTGAGTATGGAGCTGCCAGAGACGTAAAACAGAATTCATTGAAGAGATGTATAGTTGTTTGAGAAAAATATTTTAACACAACATGCTTTGATTTACCAAACAACAAAATCAAGATATTTCTATAAATTATGCTTTAAAGATTCTCTATTACAGTTACAAGTTCACTTTCAAAACTTCCTAAAAGAATGGCACATTTCTGCTTTATACTGGCTCTATGACCCCCCGTAGCTATATTACATAAATGGTCTGAAGTCAATTATACCATGAATTTCTTATTTCTATCATTTCACAGCTAGCTTGCATCACATCATGAATTAATAAAAGCTTCTGAGTCTCTTAAAGAAATTTAGAATAATATTTATAGAGTTCCCTTTTGAGTATGGAGCTGCCAGAGACGTAAAACAGAATTCATTGAAGAGATGTATAGTTGTTTGAGAAAAATATTTTAACACAACATGCTTTGATTTACCAAACAACAAAATCAAGATATTTCTATAAATTATGCTTTAAAGATTCTCTATTACAGTTACAAGTTCACTTTCAAAACTTCCTAAAAGAATGGCACATTTCTGCTTTATACTGGCTCTATGACCCCCCGTTTCCTGTATTCTGCTTAAATCAGTATTCTGGAGGTGGGATTCTGGACTCAGGGGAAGCACGAAACAGCAATGATTCTCTGACTGTCAATCAAAGGGCAACCTCAGACACTGAAATCAGTCACCACCTATGCAGGCCCTGAGCGGCTGCAGCATGCAGGTGGAGCAAGGTGCCTACCTCCTTCTTCTCAGGAGCCCTACTTCCTACTGGTTCTCGATTTTTAAATGTGACTTGTGAGACAGTTGTATTGTTGTTAACACTGGCATAACTTACTATGAGAGACTTCCATACCACTGGCATTGAATAAAGTTAATAAATGTCAATCGAATCAGTATGAACTGATTACTATGTAATAGTCAACATTGTGTGCTTCAAGAAAACCAGCATCACTTCTAAGTCACTCTCTATTCCTCAGTACCCTGCGTCCTGTAATCTTACCCGCGCCCTCTATCACAGGTTACACACAGCACGTGGCTATTGTGTTTGTATTTGAGCGTTTCTTCTCTAGGCTACTTTTTTTTTTTAATTATTCAATAAGATATGAGTCTTTCTTTTCAAAACTTAGGCTCCAAATCTCTCCAGCTTCCCATCCAGTTTCTACTTTGAGAGATTTGTAAACTGATTTCTGCACCTCATTTCACCCACCTTCTTCTTTAAGGAATGCCTTTCTCTCTTTCCTTTCTCATCACCTTTGTTGGACTCCTGCCCATTTTATAAGACACTGCAACACATTTAACAAGGACATTGTTTTCTCTCTTTCTTTCCCCTACCAACCTGCACTCTCAACAGAATATGTTTTTTCCTTCTTTAGACATCCTCAAAGCACTGCAAACATCCTTAATCAAATT
Source organism: Aepyceros melampus (assembly GCA_006408695.1). Classification (NCBI taxonomy): domain Eukaryota; kingdom Metazoa; phylum Chordata; class Mammalia; order Artiodactyla; family Bovidae; genus Aepyceros; species Aepyceros melampus. Next base: position 32,884 of record SJXQ01009463.1, on the reverse strand, counting down.
TTCCATCATCAACCTTGTACTGGAGCTTTGTTTGTGCTTGTCTAAGTTTTTTTCACTTTCATATGGAAAGAGACTGAGTCTTGATTATCTATAAATTCTCTAGAGAAATTTGGTGTCCTACACAAATTTTCAAAACAGAATTTGTTGAATTGCCCTGTCCAACTTGAGATTTGTATGCATTTTACCTAGCTTATGAAGCTCCCCAAGGGCATCGACCTTAATGTACTATCTTTTGAAAAATTATGGCTTAGAGTGAAGAGAAAAAGGCTCTGATTGGGATATACCTTAGGATAAAATTCTACTTCATTTTTTTTTATCACACTGGGATCTTTGGCAAGTTCTTTAGCCACTATAAACCTCTCCTCATGTTATATTCAAAACTGAGCTGTCTTGAGGATTAAATGAAATAATGCATGTAAAGTAGCACCAGTGCTGTGCTTAAGTCACTCAGTTTGTTCAACTCTTTGTGATCCCATGACTGTAGTCCACCAGACTCCTCTGTCCATGGGGGTTCTCCAGGCAAGAAGACTGGAGTGGGTTGCCATTCCCCTCTCCACGGGATCTTCCCAACCCAGGGATTGAACCCAAGTCTCTTGCTTTGCAGTTGGATTCTTTACCATCTGAGCTACAAGAGAAACCCAAAGTAGCACTACTGCCACAGAAAAAAATCATTGTTTACTAGCTAGCTGGTAGTCAATATCATTTAACTGCTTGTGATTAGCACTTTAAATATTTCTCAACAATTCTCACATGCACACACACATGTTAGCTGCTCAGCCGTGTCTGAGTCTTCATGACCCCATGGACTGAAGACCACCAGGTTCCTCTGTCCATGGAATTCTCTAAGGAAGAATACTGGAGTGTCTTCTGTGAAAGGTTAACCGTTCCCTTCTCCAGGGGATCTTCCCAACCCAGGGATAGAATGCGGGTCTTCTGCACTGCAGGCAGATTCTCTACCATCTGAACCACCAGGGAAGCCTTATATATATAATATGTATATATATTATATAGGCTTCCCTGGTGGCTCAGAGGTTAAAGTGTCTGCCTCCAATGTGGGAGACCTGGGTTTGATCCCTGGGTCAGGAAGATCCCCTGGAGAAGGAAATGGCAGCCCACTCCAGTATTCTTGCCTGGAGAATCCCATGGACAGAGAAGCCTAGTACATTACAGTCCACGGGGTCGCAAAGAGTCGGACACGACTGAGTGACTTCACCTTCACCTTCACCTATATTATATACATATATATATATATATATATTTTTTTTTTTTTTTTTTTACAGCACCACATGGCATGCCAGATCTTACTTCCCAGACCAGGGAGCGAATATGTGCCACCTGCAGCGGAAGTGTGGAGTCTTAACCACTGGACTGCCAGGGAATTTCATCCACTTTTTATATTCTTATCAATTTATATGTCATTAATTTGGTTACTAGTATATTGAGAAAAGCTTATTGCTAAATGTTATAGGGCTAGGTTGCACTAGGCGAGTGAAAACTTGAAAGTGACATCTGAGAGGTGGTTAGACAAACTAACATCAAGAAAAGAAAAGGCCTCAGATTGCAATGTGCATTTTGTTCATGCTTTGATAAGGAGTTTTAAATACCATTATGTAATTCACAGGAATTTACCCATGCAATCTTCTGCTCTGCTAGAACTATGCAGTTACCAGATTGAATAAGATAAAATGTCTGACCTTCGGAAGTACACAGTTCCTTTGTAATTTGCAACTTGCTAGGTTTAAATTCTTTAGCTCAGTTCTAGAGATAGCTTGAAAGATGGTGTGCATAAGGTGGCAGAGCTAGAATTAGCAAACTTAAATAAAAGTTTTTGCTAAGTTTATGGATCACATGCATTTTAGTGAGTCAGGGGCGATGGAGGAAAGAAGTAAATTTTTTCTGAGACGAGAACATTCGTGAGGGTATCTGAATGAAAGCACAGTTGAAATTACTCAGAAACACACAATGCAACTCGTTTCTATTTACAGCTAGAAACAATTGGGTTCACAATTCTGCCTCTCTGAACATTTGCTGAATTATATAAATGAGACAGCTGCAGTGCACTGGCCAAGAAGACAATGGGTACAGAGAAGGCAGGCAGGGATAGAGACAATCAGTGCAGTTAAAGGAAGGTCAAAGATGTGTATCCAAAAAAGAAAGCAACAAGCTTTTGCCTAAAAATAGTGGGAACCTCCTATTAGTATCTATGTCTACCATATAATTTTTAGAAAATATCCTATAATCAAAGTCAAGGAGTATTCAGAAGTGGGAAAAACGTGAATAATGGGAGGTTAGAAACATAAAAGAAATATGAAAAGAATGGAAATATAAATAGTGAAAGAACCAGGGACACATTGTATTGTTGTTCCAGAGCTGATAGATCTTTGTGTATTTAACACCTGCTCCCAAATCTCACTGGATTCACCCCAATCCTTTCTTCATCTTGACCTTAGTAGTTCTTGATTTTATTGCTTTTCACATTGCCTGCTTTCCTGCATTTTTATGAAAATTTCATAGGTCATCCTTTATCTCTAGGAAAAGCATTCAAAAGACAGTTTTTAGTGGTTTAAAACTAAAGGATCTTGCAAACATAAAGATTTAACATATAAGTAGTTATTTTGAACATGCTTATGAATGAAAATAATGTTAGACATAGGCCTTCAGTTTGTCTCACAGAGATAGCAAAATTCTTAAGAATAAATCCCATGCATTTCATATTGTTCTATCTCCAGTGTTAACTCGGGGTAGCACTCAATAGTCTTCAATAAATCAATTTTAAGTGCTGAGAAAAAAAGAAGAAAGAAACTTAGTATATGTAGAACTCATTTTTTTTTTTACACCATTCAATAGGGGAAAAGTTCAGGTGGATTTTCTACAAATTTTAAAAGTAAAAAGTTATTTACATTTTCATTGAATTATGCAACATAGATTTAGTAGCATGGATTTAGACAGATAGGATTAGGGACTGTCAGACTAATTCTACACAGGTCAATAAACTCTTTATAATAGATTATTTATACATGATTTAGAGATGAACTTTTATAAGGTAAATTATAGCTTTGTTATGAGGTTAGAATAAGCTTATATTGTAAAAATGTTAACAAAATGGAAAGTACACCATTAGAAGAGGTGAAAAAAAGAAACAAAAATTTTAGTCATTCTTTCAACAAATAATTTTGAGAACTATTCTGTTTTGAGGACAATCAACTTATATGCAGAGTACCTCATGAGAAATGCTGGGGTAGAAGAAGCACAAGCTGGAATTAAGATTGCTGGGAAAAATGTCAATAACCTCAGATATGCAGATGACACCACCCTTATGGCAGAAAGTGAAGAGGAACTAAAAAACCTCTTGATGAAAGGGAAAGAGGAGAGTGAAAAAGTTGGCTTAAAACTCAACATTCAGAAAACTAAGATCATGGCATCTGGTCCTATCACTTCATGGGAAATAGATGGGGAAACAGTGGAAACAGTGTCAAACTTTATTTTTGGGGGCTTCAAAATCACTGCAGATGATGATTGCAGCCATGAAATTAAAAGATGCTTACTCCTTGGAAGGAAAGTTATGACCAACCTAGACAGCATATTCAAAAGCAGAAACATTACTTTGCCAACAAAGGTCGATTTAGTCAAAGCTATGGTTTTCCCAGTGGTCATGTATGAATGTGAGTTGGACTGTGAAGAAAGCTGAGCACTGAAGAATTGATGCTTTTGAACTGTGGTGTTGGAGAAGATTCTTGAGAGTCCCTTGGACTGCAAAGAGATTCAACCAGTCCATCCTAAAGGAAATCAGTCCTGGGTGTTCACTGGAAGGACGATGCGGAAGCTGAAATTCCAATATTTTGGCTGCCTCATGTGAAGAGTGGACTCATTGGAAAAGACCCTGATGCTGGGAGGGATTGGGGGCAGGAGGAGAAGGGGACGACAGAGGATGAGATGGCTGGATGGCATCACTGACTCGATGGACATGAGTTTGGGTAAACTCCGGGAGTTGGTGATGGACAGGGAAGCCTGCTGTGCTGCGATTCATGGGGTCGCAAAGAGTCTGACGTGACTGAGCGACTGAACTGAACGGAATTTATAGAATGTGTTTTAAAGCAATAATGCTAGATGAGATCACCAGAAGAATAAAAGTCAAGAAAAGAAGGCAATCAGAAATACAAAGACTGAGCGCTGTGACATTTGAATATTTAGAATAAATGAGGAGAAATCTGTGAAAGCAGATCAACAGAAGAAAACTCCAGAGAGTAGGATGTTCTAGAAGCCAACTGAAGGTAGTCTTTTAATGGGGGATAAGTGTTGTTGAACCCAAGTTTAGGTGCCTGGTGCACAGTGAGGCCAAACAAACCTAAACATTGGAGTTTGGAGCAGAGAAGGGTATATTGCAAAGGCCGAGCAAGGAGAATGTGCCCCTCATGTTCAAAAGACCAAAACTTCTCCATGGTTTTCAGGGAAGCATTTTTAAAGGTCACACATTTGGAAATGAGAGTTGCAGGATGAATGACATTCTTCTCATTGGTTGGTAGTGAGGTAGCAGGGTGATGGCTCTTGAGTCTCAATAATCAGACTTCTGTTTTCAATCAGTCTGAGGTCTATGTGTTTGATGTCAGCATGTAGTCACAATCCTCCAGCTGTGTGGGGGCCTTAGTTCCTATATGTCCATTCAGTCGTGTATGACTCTTTGCAGCCCTATGGACTATAGCCTGCCAGGATCCTCTGTCCATGGGATCCTCCAAGCAAGAATACTGGAGTGGGGTGTGCTGCTCTCTTCCAGGGATCTTCCTAACCCAGGGATTGAACCCGAGTCTCTTGTGTCTCCTGCATTGCAGGCAGATTCTTACCACTAGTGCCAGCTGGGAGGCCCTTAGTTCCTATAGAAGAACTCAGAGACTTGTATCAGATTGTTTTGTACACCTCTTGAGGAGGAACTAGGACTACGTTAAAGCTGAATTGTTTTTTCCTAATGGTCTTTCGTTTGCTTCTGCATTCCCTTACTTGCACAATCAGTAATTCTTTGAATCTGCCCTTTAGAACTCAGGGAAGGTCTAGAAGGCTGCAACATTTTCGCTACAAACAAAAATCAGGGAACACTGAAAGGCCTTTGTACTCGGGAGCACTCTTTAGGGTCTATCGGGTTTTACAAGGTATACTATTAAGACGCATCATATGCTGGTAAATCAAGTATAATAGTAGAGGAAAACTGATTATTGGATTTCAATGTAAGTATGGAAATCATGAAAAGATCAGTTTAGTGGAAAGAAGGAAAATCAATTGGAATTTAATCCAGAAAGGGGATTTGAAGAAACAAAACACGGTAACTCTGTAACCCTTTGATGAAGTTTTATTTCAGAGATGGGAGTGGATGGGAGACACAAAGGGGTCGCAGGCTGAAGGGACTGTGGCATTTTTGTTTCTAGATGAAAAATATTGCAACGTGCATTACATTGATAGCAGTGACCCAGCAGTGTGAGAAAATGTGATGATGCATAGAGACAGAAGGATGAATAGCTAAAGTGATGACCTTGAGCAGTAGATGCATTGCAGTTTAAAAGTGCAAAGATTGGCTCTAGATAGGGACAAAGGTATTTACAAGAGGACCAGGATAAGATACAGGCAGTAAGTGTAGTCCAACAATAGAGCATAAGGAAGTGTTCATCTGATTGCGTCTACAGTGAAATGAGAATCCCAGTCATCAATTTCCATAGTTCTTGCTATGCTTCCAGCATTATTCTAAGGGTTATATTTTTATTAGCTTTTTAAAACTGCTGTTAAACTCCCTTAGGGTGAATAGTATTCTTCTAGCTTTATAGATGAGAAAACCACAGACAGAGAGTTTGTGACTTGCCTGAAGTCACACAGCAGTCAGTGACAGCCAAATAGGAAAAAGGGACACGACAAATGTGAAAAGCATAAGAGGCTATACTGAGGGCCTCTGTTAGTTTAGAGATTGTGAAGTTAGAGGCATGGGTGTAATTTACTATGAAAAGTGAAAATGAAACTCGCTCAGTCATGTCCAACTCTCTGTGACCCCATGGACTATAGTCCTTAGAATTCTCCAGGCCAGAATACTAGAGTGGGTAGCCTTGCCTTTCTCCAGGGGATCTTCCCAACCAAGGTATTGAACCCAGGTCTCCTGCATTGTAGGCAGACTCTATACAAGCTGAGCCACAGGGGAGCCCATTTACTATGGGAAATTTACTAAGGGAAGTCATTTACTGTGAAAAACAGAGTTTAATCATGGACCAGCCACCTGCTATTAATACATGTTTCACACTGGGTATAAAACTTTATTTCAGTTTCATCATTTGTAAAAACTTGTAAAAACATAAAGATTAAAAGTAACAGCATATGTTAACTGAGTAGTTTCTCAATTTGAATGACACTTCCTGTTATTCTTATGAATGGCAGAGTTTCTGTCATTTCAATTCAGACAAACTTGCCCTTGCCAGTTATGTTTTTTACTTTTTACTGACTGAAAGCCCAAAACTTGCTTTATTCCTTAGGTTAAGTCTTTTTCTTTTGGCATATATTTTAGAAGTGGCATTTTGTTTTCAAGACTTTTCCACAGATAGCTTTTCAGGGTAAATTAGTTCTCAGGTGCCCCAGTGGATTAGGAGGCACAAAATTGTGCCTGGATCTAAGTTTAAGCCTGGGGAGTGGACTGACATAATTTTAAAGGAGTTTTGCCTCTGAGCTCCAGCACTATGCAAAAGCACTGTGCTTGAGAGATGCTCCTCAGACGTGCAGAACGTGGCTCTCTGCCTCTCTACCTTGCACGAGAAGCTCTTGCTCTGAGCCAACTTATTCACACTCTGGTGGAGTTTCCAAATCTCCTTGAGAAATGAACACAATTCATGTATTAGTTTATTTACTGTTCTTAACGCCTTGCAAGGTTGAGGTGAGCATTGTTATTATTCTCAGTTTGTGGATGCTTAGTAATACAAAAATCTGTAGTAATAGAGCTTATTATTATTCTCCTTTTGGATTTGAAGTGGTATAGCAATTCTGGCTTTGCTAATTTCAGGAAACACAGAGCCAGCAGCCAAGTATGTTATAAAAATGATAACAAAAAAAAAAAATCCCAACAACCGTTAATTAACATTTTGGCAACACTGAAAGTGATTCTGGGAAAAGAATATTTGTGTTACGCTAGCAAAAAATAAAGATGAGCAAAAGCAAAAACATAAAATCTTAAACCTCTCTGGCTCATCTGGAATAGAGACAGCTCACTTACTCAACTTGACATTTAATTCTTCTTTATATAATTGAAGGTTAATTTCTTAAATCATTTGTAGAATTATAGAGCCATCTATCATTTGACAGTGAAGTTACTAGAACTTGATTTTAGTCACCTCAATTCAAAAATCATAATTTATTATTAATTCTTCCACACATACTGTCAAATCCCTCAAATACCTATTGATTTTAAAGAGATACTTAATGTGCAATGTTGATGAAAATTTAAAGTGCCTGTGTCACTTAATTTTCCAAACTGTATTAGAAATAGTACTGACACAGGTGTAGAAAGTAGATGCTATTTAAGGACTTGTTTAAATACTATTTTAAACCTTTTGAGGTGAGTATCATTACTATTCTTGCTTTGTAGATGAGAAAAGTGAGAATGATAACAATAATATAATTAATATTATATTAATAATAAGACATTATTATAATCAAATAATTATAATATTGTAATATTACTATTCTCAAAAGCATGGAAGTCAAGTGTGGAAGCAAACATCTTAGTCTGAAATCCAGCTCTGATGCTTACGTGCTCTGTGACTTCAAGTCCATGACTTGACTTGTCTGTGCCTCAATTTTCTAAACTGTAAAATGAGAAAAATAAAATACTACAACTTCAGAGAATTGCTAAAAGGATTAAAAGAGGTAATACATCCAAAACATTAAAACATCCCCAGCCCATAGTAAGTACTTAATGAGAATTAGCTGGTTTAAAAAAAAAAACAGTTATTTAATTATTACTACTTACCATATTCTCATATGTTTGATATGAAAATGAAAGTGTTAGTCTCTCAGTCATGTCCATCTCTTTGAAAACCTACAGACTGGAGCCTCCCAGGCCCCTCTCTCCATGGGATTCTCTAGGTAAGAATATAGGAGTGAGTTGCCGTTCCCTTCTCCAGGGGATCTTCCCAAACCAGGGATTGACCCTCGGTCTCCTGCATTGCAGATTCTTTACCATATAAGTCCCCAGGCAAGTTGACTGTGAATCAAATGTGGAAGAGACTCATGATGATAGAAAAGGGCTGTCATGAGCCAGATCACACGGGAACGCAATGTAAAAGGAGTACATTGTCTCATGTTGGAGGGACACATCAGGATGTGCAGGCAAATTGTGCCTTTTTGGAACAAATTGTCAATGATGAGGCAGCAAGTTTGTCCTTGGGTACTCTTTCTTAGGTTACCCTCTCTGCCTCACAGTATCCTAGGAATGACTCTGTGTGTGTGTGTGTGTGTGTGCACATGCACACATGTGCACATGGGGAGGGGGTTGCTGAAGTTGAGAGGGGTGGTGCTAAATACCACTAGAGAGATTGCATAAAGTTAAAGCTAAGCTTATCATCAAGAAAAACACCATATTGTGCTGATGATAAGACATATAATTATAGCATTATAAATAATATTGTATTATCTTAAAAAGACAGAATGGATTGCAAATTATAGTATAAATATGAAGGAGTGAATTAAACATGTATTGGTACAGTTTAACAAATAAAATGACCATGCATGTAAACACCACCTGGGTCAAGAAATAGAACACTACTAGTACCCTCCAGCAGAGACATTACTTTGCCAAAAAAGGTCCGTCTAGTCAAGGCTATGGTTTTTCCAGTGGTCATGTATGGATGTGAGAGTTGGACTGTGCAACTGAACTGAACTGAGTGCCCCCCACTCCAGAAAAAAGAATGGAAAAAGGCAAAACGGTTGTCCGATGAGGCCTTATAAATAATGGTGAGGGACCATTATCCTCCAGTTTGTATTGATCATTTCATATTTGTTGTACGGTTTTAACAATTAAGTATGCGCTGTTAATCAATATAGATTCAGTTCAGTTCAGTTCAGTTCAGTTGTTCAGTCGTGTCCGACTCTTTGTGACCTCATGAACTGCAGCACACCAGGCTTCCCTGTCCATCACCAACTCCCAGAGTTTACCAAACTCATGTCTATTGAGTTGGTGATGCCATCCAGCCATCTCATCCTCTGTTGTCCCCTTCTCCTTCTGCCCCAAAACTCCCCCAGCATCAGGGTCTTCTCCAGTGAGTCAACTCTTCACATGAGGTGGCCAAAGTACTGGAGTTTCAGCTTCAGCATCAGTCCTTCTAATGAATACCCAGGACTGATTTCTTCCTGAGAAGGAAATGGCAACTCACTCCAGTTTTCTTGCCTGGAGAATCCCAGGGACAGAGGAGCCTGATAGGCTGCTGTCTACGGGATCGCACAGAGTTGGACATGACTGAAGCGACTTAGCAGCAGCAGTAGCAGATCTCTTCTAGGATGGACTGGTTGGATCTCCTTGCACTCTAAGGGACTCTCAAGAGTCTTCTCCAACACCACAGTTCAAAAGCATCAATTCTTTGGCACTCAGCCTTCTTCACAGTCCAACTCTCACATCCATACATGACCACTGGGAAAACCATAGTCTTGACTAGATGGACCTTTGTTGGCAAAGTAATGTCTCTGCTTTTGAATATGCTATCTAGGTTGCTCATAACTTTCCTTCCAAGGAGTAAGTGTCTTTTCATTTCATGACTGCAGTCACCATCTGCAGTGATTTTGGAGCCCAAAAATAAAGTCTGACACTGTTTCCCCATCTATTTCCCATGAGTAATGGGACCAGATGCCATGATCTTCGTTTTCTGAATGTTGAGTTTTAAGCCAACTTTTTCACTCTCCTCTTTCCCTTTCATCAAGAGGCTTTTTAGTTTCCTTCACTTTCTGCCATAAGGGTGGTGTCATCTCCATATCTGAGGTTATTGATATTTCTCATGGCAATCTTGATTCCAATAAATATTTGATTTAGTAGATAATGCCAAATAATTTTCCCAAAATAACTTTACCAATACCAGCAATGTTACATAATTTCATTCATCTACATACTCAATAGCATGATGTGTTATAGACTGTGTAAGTTTACATGGTCTGTTGTGATGTTCATGGTTTCTTGCCATGGTTTAATTTATTAATCAAAAGTTAATAAATAAATAAATAAATACTCCTTATTGCCAAATTCAGACTTAAAAAAAGAGACTTGATTATAAAGTAGGGAAAACCACTAGACCATTCAGGTATGACCTAAATCAAATCCCATATGATTATACAATGGAAGTGACAAATAGATTCAAGAGATTAGATATGATAGAGTGCCAGAAAAACTATGGATGGAGGCTCATGACATTGTACAGGAGGCAGTGATTAACCATCCCCAAGAAAAAGAAATGGAAAAAAGAAAAATGGTTGTCTGATGAGGCCTTACAAATAGCTGAGAAAAGAAGAGAAGCTACAAGCAAAGGAGAAAAGGAAAGATATCCCCATTTGAATGCAGAAATCCAAAGACTAGCAAGGAGAGATGAGAAAGCCTTCGTCAGTGATCAATGCAAAGAAATAGAGGAAAACAATACAACTGGAAAGACTAGAGATGTCTTTAAGAAAATTAGAGATACCAACAAAACATTTCATGCATAGATGGGCACAATAAAGGACAGAAATGGTATGGACCTAATGGAAGCAGAAGATATTAAAAGGTGACAAGAATACACAGAAGAACTACACACAAAAGCTCTTCATGACCCAGATAACCATGATGGTGTGATCACTCCCCAAAGAGCCAGACATCCTAGAATGAGAAGTTAAGTGGGCCTTAGGAAGCATCACTACAAAGCTAGTGGAGGTGATACAATTCCAGCTGAGCTCTTTCACATCCTAAGAGATGATGCTGTGAAAGTGCTCAAATGTCAGCAAATTTGCTGCCAGCACATTTGGAAAACTCAGCAGAGGCCACAGGACTGGACAAGGTCAGTTTTCATTCCAACCCCAATGAAAGACAATGCCAAAGAATGTTCAAACTACCACACAATTGCACTTATCTCACACACAAGCAAAGTAATGCTCAAAATTCTCCAAGCCAGTCTTCAACAGTACATGAACTGTGAACTTGTGGATGTTCAAGCTGGATTTAGAAAAGGTAGAAGAACCAGAGATTTAACATCCTTTGTATCACTGAAAAAGCAAGAAGTTTCCAGAAAAATATCTACTTTTGCTTTATTGACTACACCAAAGCCTTTGACTGTGTGGATCACAACAAACTGTGGAAAATTATGAAAGAGATGGGAATACCAGACCACCTGACCTGTCTCCCGAGAAATCTGTATGCAGGTCAAGAAGCAACAGTTAGAACTGGACGTGGAACAGTTGGGTCCAAATCAGGAAAGGAGTAAGTCAAGGTTGTGTATTGTCATCCTGATTATTTAACTTCTATGCAGAGTACATCATGTGAAATGCCAGGCTGGATGAAGCACAATCTGGAAACAAGATTGCAAGGAGAAATATCAGTAACCTCATATACACAGTTGATACCACCCTTATGGCAGAAAGCAAAGATCTAAAGAGCCTCTTGATGAAAGTGAAAGAGGAGAGTGAAAATGTTGGCTTAAAATGCAACATTCAGAAAGCTAAGATCATGGCATCCAGTCCCATCACTTCATGACAAATAGATGGGGAAACAGAGGCAGACTTTATCTTTTTGGTCTCCAAAATCACTGCAGATGGTGACTATAGCCATGAAATTAAGATGCCTGCTCTTTGTAAGAAAAGCTATGACCAACCTAGACAGCATATTAAAAAGCAGAGACATTACTTTGCCAACAAAGGTCCATCTAGTCAAAGCTATGGTTTTTCCAGTAGTCATATATGGATGTGAGAGTTGGACTGTGAAGAAAGCTGAGCACTGAAGAATTGATGCTTTTGAACTGTGTGTTGGAGAAGACTCCTGAGAGTCCCTTGGACTGCAAGGAGATCCAACCAGTCCATCCTAAAGGAAATCAGTCCTGAATATTCATTGGAAGGACTGATGCTGAAGCTGAAACTCCAGTTCTTTGGCCACCTGATGTGAAGAACTGACTCACTGGAAAAGACCCTGATGTTGGGAAAGATTGAAGGTGGGAGGAGAAGGGGATGACAGAGGATGAGATGGTTGTATGTCATCACAGATGTGATGGGCATAAGTCTGAGTAGTCTCCGGGAGTTGGTGATGGACAAGGAAGCCTGGTGTGCTGCAGATCCATGGGGTCCCAAAGAGTTAGACACAATTCAGTGACTGAACTGAACTGAAAAATTATTTTGATTGAATTTTGTTGAAATGTCCACTCAAATGTTTCACTTAATTTTTGTTTTGTGTTGCTTGGTCATTTTAAAAATTATTTTGTAACAATTCTTTCATTTGGAAACTGTTTCTTTGTCAAGTATATGCGTTGCAAATATCATCCTGTACTCACTAACTCATCTTTTTGCTATATTAATGCTGCCTTATGATAAATAGTAATTGTTGAATTTAAGCCACTACTTTATGGTTCATTTTCTTTATGTCCTGTTGTAGACAAGAAATCCACAGTGTCATAAAGGTATGTTTCATATTAACTTATAAAATATTTCTAATTTTTGTTATAACATATTCCCCTTTGTACTGATTGTTCTTCAAAGTTTATTATGAACAATTTCAATTACAAAGCAAAACAAATAATTTTACACTAAATACTTGTATATGTTCCACTTAGATCTTCTACATTAACATATTATTATACATTTTATCGAGTACCCATTCATCCAGCTATTTACCCTTGTAATCTATTAATCATCCTCCTCCTTGATACATTTCAAAGTAAATTTCAGACAGCCCAAGACCTCCTCATAGTGCTAATTTGTGTTTAATACTTATTTAGCTTTTTATTAGAAGGGAAACTTAAGTGAAATGAATAAGTCTGATGTGTTCATTCACTGATTTTGCAAAACATATACAGGTCTGAAAGTCAAACCTCTAGCAAGATGCATAATATTACCAGAACCTCAGGAAATATCATTTTTCTTTCCTGTCAACCCCCATGCCTAAAACAACTGAAAAGAAAAAAAATACTATTCTGATATTTTCAATGTAGATTAGTTTTGCTTGTTCTAGAACTTAATGTAAATGAAATTAAATTCTATGAATATGCATCATTCAGCAAATCATTTTTTGAGATTCACTTACATTGTTCTGTTGGAGAAGGAAAGGGCAAACCACTCCAATATTCTTGCTTGGGAAATCCCAGGATAGAGGAGCCTGGTGGATTACATTCCATGGGGTCACAAAGAGTCAGACATGACTAAGCAAATTTCACTCATACTCACACTACATTGTTCTGTACATTGATAGTTGTTCCTACAATTACTAAATAGCATTTTGTCCTGTGAATATGCTACAGTCTACTATTTCTGTTAATACAGGTCTGCTGGTGATGGCTTTCATCTTCATATTTGAAAGATATTTTTTCTGGGTATAGAATTGTAGGTTGATTTTTCTTTCTTTTTTTTTTGTACTTCAAAGACTCTATGACAGTCTCTTCAGAATTTCATAATTTCAGACAAGAAGTCTTTTATAACTGTTATTATTATTCTTCCATCGTAATTTTTTTTCTGCCTGTTTTAAGATTTTTTTTTCTTTATCATGTAATTTGAATGACAGATTATTATGTGATTTAGTGTAGTCTTCTTCATATTTCTCTCCCTGGGCTTTTCCAAGCATTTTTAATTTGTACATCTATAGGTTCAGCAAATTTGCAAAATTTTGGCCAATATTTCTTCAAATATCTTTCAGGCCTCCTCTGTTTTTCTGTAACTCCAATTGTATGCATTTCTTCCTTGTCTTTTTACTGTACTTTCATATTTTCCAATTTCTTTTGTTTCCATGTGTTACATTCTTTATCATTTTTCTGGTCTACTTTCCACTTTACCACTTTTCTTGTCAGTGGATTCTATTCAGTTATAATTCTTCTATTTACTGAGTATTGAATTTCAGATTGTCTTAAATTTCCACTTTAATTTCTAGAAGCTCTACTTTTTCAAATACTAAAGTTTTTAAAGTTTTCTATCCTATAGATAAGACTTGCCAGGTGGCTCAGTGGTAAAGAATCTACCTGCAATGCAGGAGACATGTGTTCAATCCTGGATCAGGAAGATCCACTGAAGAAGGAAATGGCAACCCACTCCAATATCCTTGCCTGGGAAATCTTGTGGACAGAGGAGCCTGGTGGGCTATAATCCATAGGGAGGCAAAAGAGTCAGACACAACTTATTGACTAAAACAGCAACAAAAACTCTACAGATATATTCAAGTTTTTTTTCCTCTATACATAACAGACTAGCTGTTGCATTATCTAAATTCAATATCTAGAGTCCTTATAAGTAAGAAAGTTATTTTTTATTATTTTTACAGATTTTCCTTCACTGTGACTTCTTAGTTTTTCTCATCTTGATTTTTTTTTAAAGTTTTTCTCTTTACTCTCCTTTAAAAATATATAGGTGGGGATTTACCAGGTGTAGGATGATAAACTGCCTTTTTACAATATATTGCATTTCCTTCTACCAGGCCCTTGGAGACATGACTAGTCTAGAACCACTTAAAGTAAGTTCACGTAAAAAATTCCTTGGACCACAGAGAGATACTGTGTACACAAGATATAAATTCACGTCAGAACTAGATCTTTATCACAAGGACTCAGGAACAGGCTTTTTCCTTTCCTTTTTCACTTAGCTCACATAGAATGAAAGTACAGTAAATAGGTTTGATGTCTTCATCACACCCAAAACTCATCATTCCCATTCATGACATTGCCGTCTTACTCCAAGGAAGAAATCCCTTCTCTAACCATGGAAAAGTGCTGGTATGTCTTTCAAATGATGTAGAGGGCATGACAATTGACAACTCTAAAAATCATCCTCAATCAATGATGTATGAAAGTGGGTGTATAATCCCATTTCCTTGTCTCTCTGAGGAAATTCTGCACCACTCCCGGGGCTCCCCAGTCATGATGAGCCACAGTTGCTCTAAGCAGTATTTAGCAGCTTAACAAAACCCATATTGACCCTTTTACCTACCCTGGTTCATATCTATATTCTCTAGGATTACTTCCTGTCAGTTTGGTTTCCCAGGAAACAAACTTTTTTCTGAGACCCTGAGATTTTAAATAAAAGAGGCTTATTGGGGAGTACTTCTGGGGAATTCCCCAGTAGTCCAGTGGTTCATACTTGGCACTCTCACTCCTGGGGCCCAGATTTAAACCCTGGCTGAGGAACTATGATCCTGCAAGCCATGTGGTGCAGCCAAACAAAGAGAGAACACTTTTACCCTATCTAAAGACTGATCAAGCAGGACTGGGCAGAGAGAAAAGTTGAACCTTAGTGGAATTGCCCCAGAGACCCCAAATGACTCTTTGGAAGGCTCTGGAGTTATTGGGTTGGTCAAAAAGAGTTCATTCTGGTTTGTCCATAAAGTGTTACGGAAAAGCTCAAATGAACTTTTTGGTCAACCCAATAGACCAGCTTTTAGAGATTTTCCACTCTGAAACAAAGATGACACAATCCAGCCATTAGATGTGGGCTACAGACAGGGAGGGGATGACCTTGCATGAGCGGCTCTCTTCAGCTGAGGGCAAAGTCTGAAGAGAGCCTCAGGATGCAAGAGTTGGGTCCATCCCACATTCATAGGTGTAGTGGAATGAGTGTGTCGTTCTTGAATGGGGACATAGGCCACATAGTATAACATCCACTACACCTGCCAATAAACTGCATACGTGTGCCAGGTCACTTCAGTTGTGCACAACTCTTTGCAACCCTATGGACTGTAGCCCACCAGGCTCCTCTGTCCATGGTATTCTCCAGGCAAGAACACGAGTAGATTGCCATGGCCTCCTCCAGGGGATCTTCCCAACCCGAGGATTATCAAACCTGTATCTCCTACATTGGCAGGCAGATTCTTTAACACTAGCAGCACCTGGGAAGCCAGTCAATAAACTGCTTGCACTCAAATCTACTCTCAAGTTAGCTCCTGTGGAAACCAGACCTAAGGCACAGAGCACCTATTAGCCTGATGCTCCTGTGGGGAGTGGTGTTGGTATAGATCTAATTCATCTCTTCCCAGATCCATGCAGAGATTCTCTGTTGCTTGTGTTTGAGAAGCCATGGGCCCATGATCCCTGAGATCCACCAGTAACCTCAGAGATAAAGTGGCTGTGATCATCTGGTTTTTCTCTCCTTCATTTCCTCTTAGGTGTTGGCCAAGAAGCTCCTTAGTTTCTTGTCAGCTATTTGATATTTCTAAGGAGTTTTTAGACTCTTGAGAGTCCCTTGGACTGCTAGGAGATCCAATCAGTCCATTCTGAAGGAGATCTGCCCTGGGATTTCTTTGCAAGGAATGATGCTAAAGCTGAAACCCCAGTACTTTGGCCACCTCATATGAAGAGTTGACTCATTGGAAAAGACTCTGATGCTGGGAGGGATTGGGGGCAGGAGGAGAAGGGGACGACAGAGGATGAGATGGCTGGATGACATCACTGACTCGATGGATGTGAGTCTGAAGGAACTCCGGGAGTTGGTGATGGACAGGGAGGCCTGGCGTGCTGCAATCCATGGGGTCACAAAGAGTCGGACACGACTGAGTGACTGAACTGAACTGAAGGAGTTTTTAAGCATTGTTGAAGGTTTGATTTGAATATCCCAATTTGACATTGCTTTCCATTGCTATCCTTATTTCCATAAGAATCTCTGACAGAAATCCTAAATGAAAGATTTTTAGTAGTCAATCAATAGTAAAATGGGTGAGTTTGTATTGAAAAATACTGCACATCATTCAGTGCTTTCTAACACAAAATCTCTACCAGCTTAAAAAAGAAGTTGCTCCATTTTCCTGATCCAGTGCCAAGAAAAGAAATGATTTTTACTCTTGCTTCTTTATACCATCAAGAAACAATGATTAGATTTCTGAGGAAAGGACATACAGAATTCTGTAAAATCAAGTTATAATTTAGAGATGAGATAAACCTTTGTGGGGATTTTTAAAAGGTTTAGAATATATGACCTATGTATTTTCTGCAACCAGTATCTTGCAAACAAAGCCCTGAGCTGGAACTGAACAAATATGACTTGGAATATAAAAGTATGCTAATGAATAATGTTATATTTTAAGTATTGTAACATATTTAAAAAACAATAGCAAGAAGTCAGATTATCAATTTTAGTGTCATCTCTACTATAGTTCTGCATGCTTTGCAGGTTCTCCTTTATGATTCCTTTTTTTAAATTAATTGTTTGTCTGGCTATGCCAGGTCTTCATCATAGCATACAGGATCTTTAGTTGTGTCATGAGGGCTGTAGTTCCCTGACCAGGGATTGAACCCAGGCCCCATGCATTGGGAGCATGGAGTCCAAGATACTGGCCCACCAGAGAAGCCCTTACTTTACGATTTAGTGCTAAGCGTTGAGCCGTTATTTTGCTGTCTCTATATCTTTCTCTCTCCATACTCTCTCAGTGTAGGATAAGCAACTTACAAGCTCCAAGTACATGTCCACTGAGTTACAATATAGAGAAAATCAATTAATAATTAAATAAATAAAATTCTATAAAGATATAACTTCAAAAATATTGGAAAGGATGGTATGAAAAAACAAAATGAATTAGGAAGAAATTTTTGATGGCAGATTAGTGATTTGCCTGTTCAATGTTTCCTAGCTTATAATTTTTTTCTTTTGTCCTTTAGATTTTAATGCCAATAAATCAGAACCGAAAATCAAATGGTTCAATATCCTATTTTTGACTTGTTCATCTCTGGTTTCCTTTGTTTCTTTGATTCTAACAACTTATTTGCTTTACTAGAAAATATGGAAATATTTTTGGAGCAATAGAATTCTAGTTTCATTATTTAAGTTGATAGCAGGAAGTGCATTTTCTATAAAGAGATTTATTTCATGATGAACTTCTCAGAAATAAGCCTATTATAGTAACCGTAAAACTCATGGGATGACATATCACACATAAAACAAATACTCCTCTTTCCCCGAGTCACTGTAATCATGCACAAAGAGCCTTTCCTCTGAGTGCTCACTAGGTACTAGGTGTGCGCCATGTACTGCCTCATGCCATCCTGACTCTCATCCCCTGAGTTATTGACTAGTGCATATAAGCCTGGACTTGAGGGGTAGTGTGCACAGGAAAGGTTGAGAGTTAGAAGAAAATGGCAAAAAGCTGTTAATACTGATGCATTCAGCTGTCAATATCCTTGATTTCAAAGCCATGTGTTAGAGAGTAGGTGAGTTTCTCCAAGAGGCACTCCTCTCACATTACACACAGACACAGCACCTTCTGCACTGCAGCTTCTCAAAAGGGGCAGTGGACTTTGTTTAACATCTCAAGGCCCTGCCACCAGTTCCAGCTATACATATAACTTGGCTCTTGTGGCCATCTCCTTGTTAAGGACTGATTTCATTTAATAGCATCCAGATTTCAATTAATAACACAAGTGCACCTGTGTTCTTGGCAAATGGTGAAAGTGTAGCCCTCATCAAGAACCTTCTCTCCTCACTTTGCATGCCTCCCAGAGGTGCTATATCCTCATATGGACCTCACTTTTAAAGGAAAATTTCAGAGCCTTCCTGATCTTCCCCCATACCATCTCCACCCAGGACATCTCTGTGAGGATCTTCTTGGGATCTCAGCTACCAATTAGAACCAGGGTGGGGAGTACACCTTCTATGCCCTGATAGAAAGAGACCAAATGCCTTCACATTCCTACTGCCTGAAACTCTTTACTCCTATGAAATTTCTCAAGTTCTCTAGTTTTCTCTCCTTAGAAGCCTATGGGAATGGGAGGCTGAAGGTCATAGAAAACCCTGGAGAGGGTCCCAGGCTCAGCTTAATTTTTAGAATAAAAGAGGATTCATTAATCACCTATTGTTCTCAGATTTGGAACTTTTGATGAAACTCCAAGGTAATAGAAACTGCACTCATCTCACATACTAGTAAAGTAATGCTCAAAATTCTCCAAGTCAGACTTCAGCAATACGTGAACCGTGAACTCCCTGATGTTTTTTTTAGAAAAGGCAAGGAACCAGAGATCAAATTGCCAACATTCGCTGGATCATGGAAAAAGCAGGAGAGTTCCAGAAAAACATCTATTTCTGCTTTATTGACTATGCCAAAGCCTTTGACTGTGTGGATCACAATAAACTGTGGAAAATTCTGAAAGAGAAGGGAATACCAGACCACCTAACCTGCCTCTTGAGAAATCTGTATGCAGGTCAAGAAGCAACAGTTAGAACTGGACATGGAACAACAGACTGGTTCCAAATAGGAAAAGGAGTACGTCAAGGCTGTGTACTGTCACGCTGCTTATTTAACTCATATGCAGAGTACATCATGAGAAACGCTGGACTGGAAGAAACACAAGCTGGAATCAAGATTGGTGGGAGAAATATCAATAACCTCAGATATGCAGATGACACCACCCTTATGGCAGAAAGTGAATAGGAGCTAAAAAGCCTCTTGTTGAAAGTGAAAGAGGAGAGTGAAAAAGTTGGCTTAAAGCTCAACATTCAGAAAACGAAGATCATGGCATCTGGCCCCATCACTTCATGGGAAATAGATGGGGAAACAGTAGAAACAGTGTCAGACTTTGTTTTTTTGGGCTCCAAAATCACTGCAGATGGTGACTGCAGCCATGAAATTAAAAGGCGCTTACTCCTTGGAAGAAAAGTTATGACCAACCTAGAT
>SJXQ01009463.1:0-13059 GCA_006408695.1 Aepyceros melampus | reverse complement strand
TTAAAGCTCAACATTCAGAAAACGAAGATCATGGCATCTGGCCCCATCACTTCACGGGAAATAGATGGGGAAACAGTAGAAACAGTGTCAGACTTTACTTTTTTGGGCTCCAAAATCACTGCAGATGGTGACTGCAGCCATGAAATTAAAAGACGCTTACTCCTTGGAAGAAAAGTTATGACCAACCTAGATAGTATATTCAAAAGCAGAGACATTACTTTCCCGACTAAGGTCCATCTAGTCAAGGCTATGGTTTTTCCTGTGGTCATGTATGGATGTGAGAGTTGGACTGTGAAGAAGGCTGAGCGCAGAAGAATTGATGCTTTTGAACTGTAGTGTTAGAGAAGACTCTTGAGAGTCCCTTGGACTGCAAGGAGATCCAACCACTCCATTCTGAAGGAGATTAACCCTGGGATTTCTTTGGAAGGAATGATACTAAAACTGAAGCTCCAGTACTTTGGCCACCTCATGCAAAGAGTTGACTCACTGGAAAAGACCCTGATGCTGGGAGGGACTGGGGGCAGGAGGAGAAGGGGACGACCGAGGATGAGATGGCTGGATGGCATCACGGACTCAATGGACGTGAGTCTGAGTGAACTCCGGGAGTTGGTGGTGGACAGGGAGGCCTGGCGTGCTCCGATTCATGGGGTTGCAAAGAGTCGGACACGACTGAGCGACTGAACTGAACTGAACTGAATAATCAAATAAGGGAATAATTATTATCTCATTTTATTCCCAAGAAAACTGATGTCCAAATGATGAAAGAATATTTCAAGGTCAGTTGATTATCAGCATCTCATATGGTCTCCACTTCAACAAACTTCAGGCTTTCATTCACATTAAATTTCAGTAAAAATTTAAAAAAGCTGTATGAACAGCGAGCATTCACAAATATTTGTTGCAGGCAGCCAATTACTGGGCTTCCCTGGTGGCTCAGATGGTCAAGAATCCTTCAGGGCAGGAGATCTAGATCCGATCCTTGGGTTGAGAAGATTTGCTGGAGAAGGGAATAAGCTACCTACTCCAGTATTCTTGCCTGGAGAATCCCATGGACAGAAGAGCCTGGCGGGCTACAGTCCATAGAGTCATAAAGAGTCAGACACAACTGAGTGGCTAACACAGACACTTTCTACTTACAAACTTCTCTGTAGGTCTTTCCAACTTGGATTTGGATATGTACCTTTAGATGGCTTTTAAAACAGAAAGATCTTTATATAACCTATCTCAGAATTGAAAGATTTATTTGCTCAAATAGGCTACCATTAGACTCCACCCACCCTCCTCTATGATTTCTATTGCTGGTATTTGATAGCACAGCTCTCCCCCTTTTCCTCACAAGCACAGAACTAATTCAACTTCAGTGAGACTCCCTGGATTGAATTCCTGAGCTTGCCTGACCTATCTAATGATTGTTCTTTCCAGCAGCCTGTGAGCTCTGAAACTGCAGTGTCGGAACCAGAGTCTGAACAACTTTCACCAGCATTTCCACTCGTTTCATTTAACAGAAAGTGGCAGGACAAAGCCCTCAGTAAATGAGGTTCTGAATTGCCATCGGTTCTAAGAATTAAAGGGCAAGTTTATTGGTCTCTGGCTATACGACACTAAACATGTTTAGAAAAAAATAAGGTAAAACCTTAACACAGAGACATCCATCTTGATGAATTGAATGAAGGCAATTGGACAAAAGCCAGGAAGGAGAAATGTGTAAAGAATATACCGTAGCACAGTTCAACAGGGTCACGGGAATATTCATCATCAAAAAATTGTGGAGCCATTCTGCCCCATTCATATCTCTGTCAGAGTGCTTTCCTTTCCCTCTGGGCCAGAGCTCTGAACTCCCTGGGGTTCTGGTTACAGCAGATTCCACAGCAAGCCAGGAGACAAGCTGGTCAGAAAATAAGGAGCCATCAATAGTAATTTGTGAAACTGTGTCATAGTCCTGTACATATAGTCAAATGACTTCTCTAAGGCAAATTTAGCCATTCACTTCTTTATCTCAACAAATAAAAAATTATTTGTGGACTCTCTATATCCAAGACTGTGAGCTCACACTTTGACAGAAACAAAAATAAAAATGTTTCCTTCCCTTTAATGTTTAATTTGGGAGCAGTGACATAATGACACTATCATAATATATGCAACTTTTTTCAGTGCTTTAAAGCAATGACTTCGTCAACATATTGACTTGAAGGCAATTTTTCCTGTCTCAGAAGTCAGAAATTATCTGAAATCCAAGACTGCATATGGAGATATGGAGACCATCTGAATGATCTGCATTTGTAAATTCCTTTCACCTTGACTAAACCCAGTGATGTTTTTCCACATTTCCAGTCCATGAAACCCAAAGCACCTTGATTCCCATTGAGCTAGCGCTAATGCTACAATCAACAAAACTCTATAAGTTTGGTGAGGGTAATTAACATAATTCTCAGACTTAAGGTTGATAACAACATGATCCTGTTGGCTTTATGGGTGATCTCTTTCCCCTTTCTCAAAACAACTGCTGTGTTTATATCCGATTCCTAGGTCCATTTTTCACCAAACAGGAGAATTTATAGAACAGGGAGAAATTCTGTGTTTTGACCAGATAACTTATTTTTCCAGAGTTCTTCCAGAGGATTCTCAGCTCACTAAGTCACTCAATACTAATAATTTGCATTTTACTGTCTTATAATGGTAGAACAGATATTTCAATGTTGTATATGTTATATCAGCCATTTTTATAACTTGTTATAACAAAGAAGAGTTTCTGCCTTGTTTGACAAATGAGATAATAGAAATTCAGAGAGGTAAGGAATTGGATATGCCCACATAAACTAATAATTAGTAAAAGTGTCATGAAAACAATGTTCTCTGCTGTAAATCTTATCTTTCAATGTAGCAGAAGTTAGAATGTGACCCACTGTGTTGATTGAGTTGATGGTGGAACTCTAGGGAGCAGTGGGTTAACCTTAAAGAAGGGAGTGAGGTTCTGATGGAAGGCTCTTGAGCACTAGATGGTGTGAAAGCAGAAAATGCAGCCCATATTCTCCTCCAAAGTCTCTTTGTGTCAGACTTCATGGGTTTCTTTCTAAATGCTAGTGAGAATGGGTCTGCAAACCCAAATCAAGAGCTGTGTTTCTTTTGGGAGTCATGGAATGCAGACCCATGTAGCATATACAATGTGTGCTCAGTTGTGTTTGACTCTTTGCATGGACTATAGTCCACCAGGCTCCTCTGTCTGTGGAATTTTTCAGGCAGAATGCTGGAGTAGGTTGTCATTTCCTCCTGCAGGGGATCTTCCTGACTCAGGGATCGAGTCCACGTCTCCTATGTCTCCTGTATTGGCAGACAAATTCCTTACTGCTGCGTCGCCTGTACATCCATGTAACAAGATGTCAAATCAGTTCTTGGTAGAGGCTGTATTCTTCCCACACAGCACAGCTCCATCATTCTGTCGGTGATTCTGGAGACCAAGGATGTACTTCTTTGACACCATGAAGCATCTGCAGTGGTATTGGTAGTGGTGACAGTGGAAGCAAGAATTGAGCCAAAATGGGAGAGTCAACTGAGGATTACACTTGGAAGTTAATATGACCATTTCATAAGCATCTTTGAAACATGCACTAGAGACTCACAGAAATAAATTCTGATACTACATGAAGACTGAAGCTTCTGAAACTGTTTGTGGGAGCACATGTCAAAGGAATAAGAGGTGATTGCTAGCTTGGCCTCATTTTAACTCCAAGATTATGTGATTTGAGGCATAAAGTTTAAAAAGATTCAAAGAAATTGTAGAGATTCATAGTGTTTGAAGAAAACCCTATCATCATGCTCATTATCACCATAACTAGTGACAGAAAGACTTGTATCTGAGTGGGTCATAAATATTTTTATAATTTAATACTTTAACTTTTAAATTAAAGAAGAAAAGTAAAGTATATGTTTAGGGCAGTTAAAGTTTATCATCCTTAATTTTCTTTTCTTTTTGTGCCTGTTCACCTCTACCCTAAATCCCCTCAGCACAGAGCATTCTCACGTGACAAAAGTCTTAGATGCTTGCTGAATATGAGTCTTTGTAGTTTTGCTCTTGTTGTAACCTCCACAAATTGATCAACTCAAAGCACAGTTCGGGAGAATCATGCCTATGTTGTTGGAAAGCAAAAACTTTCCCTTGAACAGACTTCAAAGGGAAACTTCGGTACACTCACAGCATACTAAGTGATCTTCCTTGATGTGGGTTAGACTGCAGATCCACTTCCACACAATATTCTGACTTGTATTCAGTCAGAAATAAGAGAATCAAAGGCACACTCCTCCAAGTGTAAGTGTGCCTGACTGCATCCCTGAATAATGGAGGTGGGATAACATGCTCACTTATATAAACATCCTGAAGGATAACTCTCCTCGTGTAATTAATGAGACTCTGTAGAGCATGAATGGATTTGCTTTCATGCTGATAGCCACAGTTTATTAGAGAAGAATTCGTAGCTGCTCTGTGATCTTTTTTTCAGTAATTTCCATAGTTTCACCACAGGTTTATTACAAATTTCCATAGGTTACCAGGGGCTAAGATATAACATCCTATACTACTTGTTTTTAACAGACCCAATTTACTGGGGATAAAGTCTTGTTGATGATGAAAATATAGTTTTGTTACTTATCTAAATTTCCTGGTTAATTTTTTTTTCAGCTTCCATTGTAACAGGAACAAAATGTGGAACAACATTTATATCACTAACTGACCAAGTGTAGCAGCCGTAGAAGTATTTGCATAAAAAAAAAAATAAAAAATGTTTAACCACTAACAAGGCATTAAAGGTTGTTACAGAAATGTGAGAATATGGAAATGAAGAATGAACTTTATAATCACCTGTAGTCTCAGTATCTAGATAATGACTCTTCTGGTACATTTCTTCATAGATTTCTTACTCATGTGGCTTTTCACATAGCTGCAATCTTGTCAAAACTTACAATGGTTAGGTGCCCACCTGGGGGACCTAGAGTAGTTGATACACAGTAAAAAGGACTCAGAAAAGGAATACACAGAAATGAGATTAGCATAGTTACTGCACTTTAATCAATTAATAAGATGAAATGAAGAAAACATTCTAAATGCTATGAATTGATTATTCCAGTAAATATTTATTGTGTCTACTGCATCCCCTGGCATGGTACTGGGTGTGCATGCATGCTGAGTCGTGTCCAAATCCTTGCAAGCCAATGGACTGCAGCCTGCCAGGCTCCACTGTCCATGGAATTTTCCAAGCAAGGATACTGGAATGGATTGCCATTTTCTATTCAGGAGGTACTGGGTGTCTTTAATATTTAACTGAATGTTTTATGATTCATAAAGGAAAGTGTTGATTCTTATGAGCACTACATCTAGAGCTTTCTGATAACATTACTCTTTATCACATAATAATAATACTTATATTGATTGTACTAATCCTCTTGTTTGGGGAGGGTTGAGTGGAACATTTAACTTGCCCCATGTCTAACTCTTGCTGAGCCAAAGGATGCCTGTGTAAATAGGGAGTTAATAGAGACTTCATGGAATACAAAAGTTTATGGAAACCTAAAGGTTTTCTTTTCCCCTCTAATGAGGCAAGAATATTAGGTTTCTAATATCTTAGACAAAAGGAATATGTGAAGCATGATGTTCTAATTGCACAGTTCATAGAGACCAATACCAAAAGCACAAGTGGATTATACGATTAGGCTATTGCTTATACTATATGCCAAAACCCTCAAATTCAAACACCTCTATAGCCAGCCTAGTTTATCTTCCTTCTGATCTAAAAAGAAAATGTGAAGTGAAATCCCCATCAAAGAGGTACTTTTTGCATTACAAAACAAAACCCGCCAAAGCTGAAACAATTTGAACAACAGCAAAATATGTAAAATGGTGTTGGATTATAACCCAAGGTATAAATATCCACGAGCCCATACTGGTATTTTTTAAATGATTGAACAAATAATATCCCTTCTAGATTTCCAAATATGTATGTAGATATTCTGCTCTCAAGGAAGTAGGGCATTAACCCCCTACTAATTAAGTATATGGACTGGGCAGTGGCTTCCTTCCAGTGAGTGTGGTGTAGACATGGGGGTGGGAGTATCTTTATGGTGGAGGAATCTGCCAAACACTACCCTGGCCAAGCGATTGAGATTAACAACAGTGAGAAGTCATGTTGACAGTATGGACCTTTGACATGATGAAAAAAAAATAACACTTTGTAACTGTGGTCTTCCTCCTCAAAACTAAACCTCAGTCTAGGACTCTCCTGGTCATCCAGTGGTTAAGACTTCGCCCTCCCAAAGCAGGCAGCCCAGGTTTGATCCCTCATCAGGGAAGCAGATCTGACATGCCACAGCTAAGACCCAGTGTAGCGTTCCCCAACTCCCCCTCCAAAAAATCAAACAAATGAAAAACTCAACCTCAGTCTAATCATGAAAAAAATCAGAAAATTCTTATTGAGGGACAATCTACAAAATAGTTGACCATTACTCTTCAAAAAACTGTGGTCTTCCTCCTCAAAACTAAACCTCAGTCTGGGACTCTCCTGGTCATCCAGTGGTTAAGACTTCACCCTCCCAAAGCAGGCAGCCCAGGTTTGATCCCTCATCAGGGAAGCAGATCTGACATGCCACAGCTAAGACCCAGTGTAGCGTTCCCCAACTCCCCCTCCAAAAAATCAAACAAATGAAAAACTCAACCTCAGTCTAATCATGAAAAAAATCAGAAAATTCTTATTGAGGGACAATCTACAAAATAGTTGACCATTACTCTTCAAAACTGTCAAGTTTACCCTAAACAAGGAAACCCTGGAAAACTGTCATAGCCAGGAGAAGCCTACAGAGGCATGACAATTAAATGAAATGTGTCACCCTCAACGGGATACTGGAACAGAAAAGGATACTTTTTATTTAAAAAATCAAGGAAAAATAAATTTAAAATATTATTTATTATTTTTTAAAGTCTGCAGATTTTCCCCAGAAAGAAAGTGCCCCTCTGCTGAGCCCTAACAGAACAGTGGAGCTGTGCCTCTTAAGTTAACCCATCCACATGACACATGAACTGGCAGGAATTCCATCTTCCCTAACCAGCCTCACTCTGACAAGCGAGAGCACCACAGAAGGAGTTAGGACCTGAGAAGATTGTTGTTGTTGTTGTTGCTGCTATTTTAACAAAGGAAAGAAAAGGAAAATTACTTGACTTATGAAAAACAGGACTATTACATCCTGTTCTGAGATGAATGACAAAGTTAGGGGAAATGCTGGCTAGCTAAAGGGATGCCAGTAGAATCTAGATGCATTATTCACTACAAAAATCAAAAGCAGGCATAGATTGATGGGCGATGTGAAATTCTGACCCAACAGAAGAGCTGTGGTCAGCACCAGAAAAATCATTCACCTCCTGTATGAGGTGCAGGAGACAAGGGATGAGACAACAGGTCAGGAGACAGGGCAACCAGGGCGAATAAAGAACCTGAATACAAAGCTTGACAAGGGAAAATGGTTCAGAATACAAGGCATGGATAAGCAAGACTCTTGACAACTCATTGCTGTTTAGATTCTGCCAGCTTGGTGCCCAGGGTTTTCATATCGGCTGATTTCAAAGTCTGAGAACAGCAGAAATCAGTATAACACCAGAATGTGAATTACAGACATCATACACTTTTTACGATTAAGTCTCACAATGAGAAGCTAGGGAAAGAAAGAACCATTTTCTGCTTCTAATTTAGCAAATATTCAGTTGCTGTGGTTGTGTACAAATGGCTTCAGTAAAATCTCATCATTCTCTCTTGTGTACACCTCCACCCTCCCTTCTAAGTGTGATGTGTGCAATTTGGACAAAACAGTTTGGAAGCTAAGATTGTCTTCAAGAAGTGAGGGCTTTATGGTTTGTTTTCCCCTCTTCTCCTAAATTCTGTCAGGTTCACTTTCACTGATTCATCATTTCTACAGTGATTCAATCTCTATCTTTAATACTTAGTCTATTGATGAAGACAAACATTGATAGAAAATATAGAAACACGAGTTGAATAATTTTGTATAGGTCTGTCTAATGTAATTACAAAACTGACAGTAAATTCAAAATGAAAACTAGGTTAGGTCTATTTTGTGGGTAATGGCTGCTGGAGATCCCAGTGGAGAAGATTTATAAAATGATGTTAGTCTTTGGTGAAAAAAGATTGTACAGTCAGTCAAGCGGCCATACCTGCTATGGATGTGAGGGGAGCAAGTGAAAACACTTGAGTCACAATTTACAATAATTGTATTACAATACGATACAATTCTTTAGCAATTTACACTTGCTAAAATAAGGAAAATATTTTAAATTCATGCGTAAAACTTAGATTCTCGTTTTTCATCTTTTTTTTTTTCACAGTTTAGACCACTGTTTAAAGATTGACTAAATTTATGGTCCTGAACATTCCTAATAAACCACACTGTTGATGTATGATAGTATCTACGTACTGAAGCATCATGATGGAGCCACACACAATGACATGTTAGACCAAGTCTTGGTAAAACAAAGTATCTCTTCTTTTATTCCAAATACATGTAGTGTAACACCCTAGTGAGACTCCTCAGTGGTACAGTACAGCATGTAACGGTAATTGCTTAGAGTGATGTAGGGTAGGGTATATTTACAGAAAGATTTTTTTTCACTTTGTATTATAGATGTTTGGGGTAAAAATGTAAAATGCACTCTGGATCTGTTAGCTTTATATCCAATTTGTCAAACTGGATTGGGTTGATTGCTCCATTACAAATAATGCTCATCAGTATCTGTTTTCCTCTTCCCTCCCCCATTTCCCCTCAACTGTTAACAATTTTAGATAACTATTAATTAGATAACTGATCAATTCAAATCAGATGAAGTACATTTGCTACCTAATAATAAAGAAGAAGAAATGAGGCTTCAAATCAAAAACACTCAGCCACAAATGAATCTATACAGCTCATTGGGTGTTCACCACTATGGAACAAATCCTGTAGTTTGTATTCATTCTCTGACCAAAACTCTTGGGTCCACCTTTGCTTTCTACCAATCCAGCAGGGATTTTCATCAGAATATCAGTGATTAATTAAGCTCATTTGTATATTATTTCGGAGAAGGCAATGGCACCCCACTCCAGTACTCTTGCCTGGAAAATCCCATGGACAGAGGAGCCTGGTGGGCTGCAGTCTATGGGCTTGCCAAGAGTTGGACACGACTGAGTGACTTTACTTTCGCTTTTCACTTTCATACATTGGAGAAGGAAATGGCAGCCCACTCCAGTGTTCTTCCCTGGAGAATCCCAGGGATGGGGGAGCCTGGTGGGCTGCCGTCTATGAGGTCACACAGAGTCAGACACGGCTGAAGCGACTTAGCAGCAGCAGCAGCAGTATATTATTTAATAATGCTGCTTACTGTAATTTTTTAAAACCCCATTAAGACAGCAAGGGCATTACAAATGAATAACATATACAGTATTGGAGTGGGTAGCCATTCCCTTCTCCAGAGGATCTTTCTGACCCAGGGATTGACTCTGAATCTCCTGTGGCTCTTGCATTGCAGGCATATTCTTTACCACTGTGCCACCTGGGAAGTCCAGATACAATTCAGCTTGGGTTTATCTCAAAGCCAGGCTTCAACAGTATATGAACCATGAAATTCCAGATGTTCAAGATGGATTTTAAAAAGGCAGCAGAACCAGAGATCAAATTGCCAACATCTGTTGGATCATCAAAAAAGCACAAGAGTTCCAGAATAACATATACTTCTGCTTTATTGACTACGCCAAAGCCTTTGACTATGTGGATCACAATAAACTGTGGAAAATTCTTATGGCTCTTGCATTGCAGGCATATTCTTTACCACTGTGCCACCTGGGAAGCCCAGATACAATTCAGCTTGGGTTTATCTCAAAGCCAGGCTTCAACAGTATATGAACCATGAAATTCCAGATGTTCAAGATGGATTTTAAAAAGGCAGCAGAACCAGAGATCAAATTGCCAACATCTGTTGGATCATCAAAAAAGCATGAGAGTTCCAGAATAACATATACTTCTGCTTTATTGACTACGCCAAAGCCTTTGACTATGTGGATCACAATAAACTGTGGAAAATTCTTAAACAGATGGGCATATCAGACCACCTTACCTCCCTCCTGAGAAATCTCTATGCAGATCAAGAAGAAACAGTCAGAACTGGACATGGAACTACAAACTTGTTCTAAATCAGGAAAGGAGTAGATCAAGGCTATATATTGTCATCCTGCTTTGTTAACTTATATGCAGAGTACATTATGCGGAATCCCAGGCTGAATGAAGCACAAGTTGGAATCAAGATTGCCAGGAAACATATCAATAACCTCAGATATGCAGATGACACCACCCTTATGGCAGAAAGTGAAGAAGAACTAAAGAACCTCTTGATGAAAGTGAAAGAGGAGAGTGCAAAATGTTGGCTTAAAATTCAACATTCAGCAAACTAAGATCATGGCACCCTGTCCCATCCTTTCATGGCAAATAGATGCGGAAACAATAGAAACAGAGACAGATTTTATTTTTTTGCTCTCGAAAATCAATGCAGATGGTGACTGCAAGCCATGAAATTAAGACATTTGCTCCTTGAAAGAAAAGCTGTGACAAACCTAGACATATTATAAAGCAAAGACATTACTTTGCCAACAAAAGTCCGTCTAGTCAAAGCTATGGTTTTTCCAGTAGTCCATGTGACAGTTATGCTATAAAGAAAGCTGAGTGCCAAAGAATTGATTCTTTTGAACGTGGTGTTGGAGAAGACTCCTGAGAGTCCCTTGGACTGCAAGGAGATCCAACCAGTCCACACTAAAGGAGATCAGTCCTGAATATTCACGGGAAGGACTAATGCTAAAGCTGAAACTCGATCACTTTGGCCACCTAATGTGAAGAACTCACTCACTTGAAAAGACCCTGATGCTAAGAAAGATTGACAGTGGGAAAAGAAGTGGAAGACAGAGGATGAGATTGTTGAATGGCATCACTGACTCGATGGACATGAGTTTGAGCAAGCTCTGAGAGTCGGTGATGGACAGGGAAGCCTGGTGTGCTACAGTCTGTGGGGTCACAAAGAGCTGGACATGACTGAGCGACTGAACTGAACTAGTAGATTCCTGATGTGGGTATGTTTGTTACTTTGAATCTCTTTCTACTCTGCTGATTTCTTCTATTGCTCACTCCTGAGTTTTTGTTGGTCATCTTTCATATACCAAGATGACACATACTTTTCCACTTGAACTGAGCATATTCTAGGGCTACTATCAATATACCAACTACACACAAATATCCAAAACCCTCACTTACTTAAATACAGTCTTCCAAGTCAAATTCTTCCAGTGTACATTCTGCTAGGTTGTATGTGGAGCATATCTGCATGTGTGCTCAGTCGTGTCCAACTCTTCGTAATCCTGTGGTCTGTATATCTCCAGGTTCCTCTGTCCATGGGATTCTCTCCACAAGAATAATGGAGTGGGCTGCCTCCATTAGTAGTAGTTTAATATTTTAAACTTTGTTTCTCCTTTTCTATTATGGCTACAAATGGTGGACAGACTTTACACTAGCAGGAATATATCTTCTAAATCAAATAAGAGAAGAATATATCTTCTAAACAAAATAAACGAAATCTGGGATTTCATTTGATCTGTAGCAAATGATTATTGATTAGTGATCTGTAGCAATATCACCAGAGAAGGCAATGGCACCCCACTCCAGTACTCTTGCTTGGAAAATTCCATGGATGGAAGAGCCTGGTGGGCTGCAGTCCATGGGGTGCGAAGAATTGGACATGACTGAGTAACTTCACTTTCACTTTTCACTTTCATGCATTGGAGAAGGAAACGGCAACCCACTGCAATGTTCTTGCCTGAAGAATCCCAGGGACGGGTGAGCATGGTAGGCTGCCATCTATGGGGTCACACAGAGTCGGACACGACTGAAGCGACTTAACAGCAGCAGCAGCAGCAATATCAAGTAACACATTACCTCAAAATTCTCTACACTAATAACTGACCATCTGAAAGTTTCCTTCTGGTTTAAAAACATCTTTGGAGGGAGGTCCAAGAGGGAAGGGATATAGATAGACATATATCAGTGAAACTGATTCACTTCATTGTACAGCAGAAACTAACAACATTGTAAAGCAATTATGTTACTATTAAATATATATATATATATATATAAAATCCTTGCTAGACTGGAGATTTAAGGCATAAAAGACATAGCCTTTTTTGACATTGAAAACCCATTAAAGAAAATAAGTACCAAATTATAAAGTTTTGCCAACAAGAAAGTTATGAAAAGACTTAGAATATTTCCCTCAAAACTTGGTTTAAAGAATAATCACTTTTTGTGCCTCTTGAAAACGCAGCTTCTACATGCCCCAGAATTGGAAGGCTATAGATTTGTATTCTTTCATCTATCTGCCTAAAGCCTACCCAATCCAAATAATAATGGTATTTGATATCAAATACTGTTCTTATATAATATCTGTATAAACCACCATTAAAAAACTTTGGTGTTTTTATTAATCTGTATCACACAATCCAAGTACAAGCAGTATCTATAGTATGCTGATGCTACATTAAGTCAGGTTCTTCAACCACTGTGACCCCCAAAAACATTTGAATAGGGTATCTTCTATGAGTACTTTTTATAGGAGTGCTGAAGTGGCCTCCAGAACAAGAAGTCTGTATTTTTTTAATTAATTTATTTTTTACTGAAGAATAATTGCTTTAAAGAATTTTGCTGTTTCTTGTCAAACCTTAACATGAATCAGCCGCAGGTATACCTATACCCCTCCCTTTGGAACCTCCCTCCCATCTCCCTCCCCATCCCACTCCTCTAGGTTGATACAGAGCCCCCGTATGAGTTCCCTGAACCATACAGCAAATTCTCGTTGGCTATTTATTTTACACATGGTAATGTAAATTTTCATGTTACTCTTTCCATACAGCTCACCCTCTCCTCCCCTCTCCCCATGTCCATAAGTCTATTGTGTATGTCTGTTTCTCCACTGTTGCACTGTCAATAAATTCTTCAGTACCA
>SJXQ01009461.1:231491-341679 GCA_006408695.1 Aepyceros melampus | reverse complement strand
AAAGGCGCTTACTCCTTGGAAGAAAAGTTATGACCAACCTAGATAGTATATTCAAAAGCAGAGACATTACTTTGCCGACTAAGGTCCGTCTAGTCAAGGCTATGGTTTTCCCAGTGGTCATGTATGGATGTGAGAGTTGGACTGTGAAGAAGGCTGAGTGCCGAAGAATTGATGCTTTTGAACTGTGGTGTTGGAGAAGACTCTTGAGAGTCCCTTGGACTGCAAGGAGATCCAACCAGTCCATTCTGAGGGAGATCAGCCCTGGGATTTCTTTGGAAGGAATGATGCTAAAACTGAAGCTCCAGTACTTTGGCCACCTTATGCGAAGAGTTGACTCATTAGAAAAGACCCTGATGCTGGGAGGGATTGGGGGCAGGAGGAGAAAGGGGCGACCGAGGATGAGATGGCTGGATGGCATCATGGACTCAATGGACGTGAGTCTGAGTGAACTCTGGGAGTTGGTGATGGACAGGGAGGCCTGGCTTATTGCGATTCATGGGGTCACAAAGAGTCGGACACGACTGCGCAACTGAACTGAACTGAACCGAACTGATCCAGCTGGCCCCTCTGCTTGGGCAACTGAACTTAGCACATATTTCTTGTTGACTTTGCAATGCTTCAGTGACCTGAGAGAGGCTTGTGCACAGTTTTCAGTTCTGCTGAACCTATGATTACAATAGAGACTATGTAGTCAGGGAGTGGTTAGAATGTGACTTGTCATTTCCCAGATGGAGACTTGTATGGACTGCCTGCTGTGTGTTTTAAACAATACCCTGATTAAATATTATTCTACTGCAGTGAAGCAAGACATAGCCTTTTGCCATCGCCTCTTCTCCACTAAATGTTGTTTGCAAATTCAACAATGATCAGAATCTGTGTTATGTAAATACTCAAAGAAAAATAACACTACGCACTTCATAACACTAGAGGAATAGCATTTCCATTGTAGCTGGACTTGAACACAAAGCAGACATTTTGATGTTTTCTCTAAACTCCCAAACAGAATTTTACCTCTGTATTTGTTTAATTTTAAAAGAAATAAAAATAGTGACATAAAAACTGATGATTCCCATCTTAGTTTTAAAGAAAATTTTTATGTAGAGCTAAGAGGCAGTCTATGAGACTTCATACAAAGGGCTTCACACAAAGCAATAGTTTCTAGCCAGAAGGAAAAATAAAAAAGGATACTAATTTTGAAGATTCATTCAGAAAACAAATATTTATTGAGTTCTGATTTTACTCCGGCACCTTCTTATGACAAACGTCCTTATACTCATGGAACTAATGTTTTCATAAGCAGAAACTAAAATACTGGAGTGTTGCCATTTCCTTCTTCAAGGGATCTTCTCCACCCAGGGATCAAACCCAGGTCTCCTGCATTGCAGGTGGATTCTTTACCGACTGAACCATGAGGGAAGCTTGAGATAATGCTAGATAGTAATACATATTATGAAGAAATGCAGAAAGTATGA
Source organism: Aepyceros melampus (assembly GCA_006408695.1). Taxonomy (NCBI): domain Eukaryota; kingdom Metazoa; phylum Chordata; class Mammalia; order Artiodactyla; family Bovidae; genus Aepyceros; species Aepyceros melampus. The sequence goes on along the minus strand of SJXQ01009461.1, from coordinate 340,207 downwards.
GGATAGAGTTAAGGAGAAGATTGATCCAAAAAGGGAATATTTGAGCTGAGACTTGAATCTTGGGAAGAAGAATGCCTTACAAAGTGCTGAAGGAAGGACAGAGAGACAAGGGTACAGATGACTTGAAACAGAAAACATGATGGCATCCTGGAGGATGCCATCCTCTGAGAAAGAGTCCGATGGCCCAAAGTCGAAGAAGATTGTTCCCAGATTATGCAAGTTCAATTTCTAATTGCAACTGGAAATCATAGAAGAATATTAAGTGAGAATGATGTAAAGTTTAAAAAATTACTCTGCATAATATTCCATTGTATATATGTACCATGTCTTCTTTATCCATTCCTCTGTTGATGGATGCTTCCCTGGGTGGCTCAGATGGTAAAGAATCTGCCTGCAACTTGGGAGACCTGGGTTCAATCCTTGGCTTGGGAAGATCCCCTAGAGGAGAGCATGGCAACCCACTTCAGTATTCTTGCCTGGAGAATCCCCAAGGACAGAGGAGTCTGGTGGGGGCCAGTCTATGGGGTCGCAAAGAGTCTGACGCAGCTGAGTGACAAATGTCTGTTGATGGACATTAAGGTTGCTTCCATGTTCTGGTTGTTGTAAATAGTGTTTCAGTGAACATTGGGATACATGTGTCCTTCTGAATTATGGTATATGTATGGTATGTGGTATACGTCTCTGGGTATATGTCCAGGAGTGGAATTGCTGTGTCATGTCTAGTTCTATGCTTAGTTTTTAAGGACCCACTATACTATTCTCTGTAGTGACTCTTCCAGTTTACCTTCTCACCATAGTGTAGGAGGGTTCCTTTTTCTCCACACCCTCTTCAGCATTTATTGTTTATAGACTTTTTGATGAAGGTCATTCTGACCAGTGTGAGGTGATACCTCATTGTAGTTTTTATTCACAGTTCTCTAATAAATAGTGATGTTTCAATCTTTCCCCATGCCTCTTTACTATCCATATGTCTTCTTTGCAGAAATGTCTATTTAGATCTTCTGCTCATTTTTTGAGTGGGTTTTTTTTTTTTTTTTGGTATTGAGCTGCATGAGCTGTTTGTATCTTTTGGAGATTAAGCTCTTGCCAGGGACTGGGAGGTGGGAGGTGGGGAGGAAAAATGAGAAGTTAGTGTTTAATGGGGACTCAGTTTCAGTTTGGGAAGGTAAAAAATTTGGGAGACAGATGATGGAGAGTTGCACAGCAATGTGAATGTACTTTGTGTTAACTGTAGAGCTAAATATGGCTAAAATCGCATGTTTTATACTACATGACTTTTAACACAATAAAAAAGTTTAAAAAGTCACTTTGGTGCTAATAGAAAATAAAGTATAATTTTACCAGAGAGGAAGGAGAGAGATCAACTTGGTTTTGGCATTAGACCAAGGAAGAGCTGGTAGTAGCTTGATGGGGCTGAGTTTATAAGACTATTAAAGAAAACTGCAAGTAACTTTAGTAGAAGTGAATGATGTTTAAAGAGTAGTAATTTCCAAATGATATTTTCCAATAAGTGTAATTCTCATGAAATAACTATTTTCTATATGTAAGAAATTATATTCATATTCAGAGTCATAACCATACAGTATCAAATAGTATGATCTATCCATTTTTAAAAGTATGTCGAACTTTCTGTTCTTCATTTTTAAATAACCAACTCTGCATTCCTAAAAATATATACTCTTTATCCATTGTTATTTTTGGTCTCTGAAACTGTAACACACAGAAAGCTTAACTCACAGACACAGAATGTTTTTTATTAACAGTATTGAATGAAAAATTGTTCTGGTTTAATCTTTCCACATTTGAACCAGGAGCAAAAGTGAAACTAATATTTGAACAAAAAAAATGAGTTACTTCTCCCCAATTATTTTCTGAGCTTTACTACCTATAAAAGCAAAGAGTTTTCAATGAAGGCTAGAAGGTGGGTGGAACAGTAAGGGCGGTTCTCTTCTGTTGTTCCTATAATTAAAAATATTCCTAAGCATATATATATACTTCCCAGAGGAGTGTGTAATTACCTTCTGGAGGTGTCTCGTTCTCTTTTCTCTATTAAAACTCAACATATGCAGTAATAACTTCAATTAAAAATAATAGTATATAAAATATTCCATGAACAGTAAGAGTCACAGTACTTATGAGTGAAACAGGGCTAATATACATCATTTAAAGTCCAAAGAGAACTCATGCCACCTAGTCTGATTCTGAACACTTATCAACTAACTTTTTGTTGCTTTTTGTTTTCCAACAATTTGAAACCTAGAAGCGGTAGGTTTCATGGTAATCATAGTAGGACATGCAAATGTAATTCTGGGAAAGAGCTCCCAAGTTCCTTAGAGAATTAAAGGTGGAGTTTGTGTTGAACTCAGTAACTAAGAGAGAGAGAGGACTATAGCCAAGTGCTTTGGGGAAAATGCTCACTTTTAAAGGACGTCAGTTACTGATATTATGGGAACGGAATCCGAAACATTGCTTTTTTGGCAAATTATATTTTTATATAATTGCAAAAAGTATGAAACTATAAGACTCATATGAATAGCTCCTGTATGTTCTTGACCTCGACTGAACAACTGCTTACAATCAGCACTATTTACTTTATCAGTCTGTATAGCTACCTATCTCTCTATCTATCAGTCTTTTCTGAACTTTTTGAGGATAAGTTGAAGATACCTTGCTGTTTGTCCTCTCATGTGGGTGCCTCTTTAGGTCAAGGTTTCTTGTGAGTGAGACTCTAGTTAAGCTGATGACTAGGTTGCAGCCTCATGGGAAGCCTCAACCCCTGTTCCACTCATCACAGGGGTTACAGAGATGAGTAAGAGGAGAGGCACAGTCCTTTACTTTTATTTTGTGACCCTTCTTACACATGAGAAATCTGGAGGAGGGCATGGCAACCCACTCCAATATTCTTGCCTGGAGAATCCCAGGAGCAGAGGAGCCTGGTGGGCTACGGTCCATAGGGTCACAGAGAGTCAAACATGACTGAAGTGACTGAGCATGCACACACATCTGAGAAATAAAGCTATCTAAAAACACTTAATAAGATTATAGTCTTTCTCTCTCATTTATAGTAAACAAATTAACCCTTTCAGAAAGAAAATATAATTTTTCTATTTATTTACAAGTTGACTTCAGAATTTGTAAAAAACCAACTAATTGCCAACTATAGATAGTATGGTCTGGTAAGTACTAGGATACAAATTAAAGTCTGGAGACACAAACTTTCTTTCAATCCTGTATGATTCTGTACTTCCTTTTATCTCTTCTTAATTGAAGTGAAGAACAAGTAAGTTTTGAAGGATTGCTTGGTTTCTGAAAGGATTTTATTCAATGTGTTCAAGATAGCCTGATACCTGTGGTTAAATCTAACTACAGATGAATACAGAAGGAAAAAAGCTTCCTACAGCTGAGAAAATGTATCTGTGAGTGTTAGAAGCTCCTTTAGTTGCCTGAGTTGAATAGGAACAAAACGGATCATGAGTAAAACATGACTCAGCTTAATTTACTAAAACTAGGAATGGACTCAAATTTGAATTCTTTAGCTGGTACCTCTACGGGAAACTGTAACATGAATGATGGAGAATCACTCCTTTGTGAATGTTTCAATGTTTTTGAGATAAAAGAATGGGCTAGATGGCAGTGGGAGACATCAATGGATATGCTAAAGGGAAACATTTTTTATGCAATATAAATAAAACATATTTTCCAAAACATTTTGCTGTGCCTTTGATTTAACTTAATCTAGAAAAAACAAAGTAGCACTAGATCACCTAAAAATATCTACAACTAGTAAACAAAGTCTGAATTTAATTTAATTTGTCACAGAATGATCAATATGACTAAGCACTATAAATGCAGTAATAAAGTATCCCTCTACAACTCTATATTGACTGAAGCAGTTAGCATATCAATTAGCTGTGTTTCAAAAGCAGACTTCCAAATTGACAATTTGGAACAGAGAAATTATTACTTTATGGTAAACATTCTAGTTTCCAGACTGGCCTACAAAGCCTGTTTAATATAAGGTTATGTCAAGATATTATGTTTGTAGTAAATATACTGATGAAAACACTTATAACTTCTGTGATTATTATGATATAAGGCATGAATGGGAAAATATTTTTCTTTTCTTTTCTTTTCTTTTTTGTGATATTCTAGTATTTGAGGACTACATTTAAGCGAGCAAAAATGGATGAAGACTTTTTATAAATTCTGAAGGAAACTTATTTTCAAGAATTTAGAATTGAAAGAAGCCAGCCTTTTTTCTCCTTCCCTCTCCCTCTCTCTTTTCCTCCTTTCCTTTCTTCTTGCCTTTTTTTTTTTTTTTTCCTTTTGGAGCCTGATCTCACTGAGAAAAACTATTGCTCAGTCATTGTGTCCGACTCTTTGTGACCCCGTGGACTGTAGCCCATCAGGCTTCATGGGATTTCCCAGGCAAGAATACTGGAGTAGGTTGCCATTTCATTCTCCAGGGGATGTTCTTGACCCAGGGATCGAACCCGTATCTCCTGTGGCTCCTGCATTGGCACGCGGATTCTTTACTGCTGCACCACCTGGGAGATTATTACTTGTGAGCCAACTATGTTAACTGATGTTAGTACCCTTGGTAGGAATGTGTCTTTTTTATTATATTTGTTATATTTCTACTTCTGTGGTAACTGAGTTGTGATGTTCAAATCTCTCTGCTTCCTTCAGAGTTCTATTTCCATCTTAGATGGGAAAGAATTTTCTCCTGAGTTTTAGTCCATTTGATTTATCTTTTATTATTTTACTTAGATTTCATCTCAGTGTTCCCTCCAAATGGTTCATCATTATTTCTTTTTTAAAAATTATTTCATTTTTTAAATTTAGATTACATAAAATGCTTATGAAGGCATTCAACTCTCAAAACTACTTTATGCACTTTCTTAAATTCAGAAGAATTGAAGAAGTTTAATACAGCAATGTGTGGAATTTTAGACTTAATGGCAAAAAGATTTAGTAAGCATTAGAAAGTAAACATAATTCTTATAAATATTTATTCACTTTTTTTGGGGGGTAAACCATCCATTAATTAGACAGACCTGCCTGCATCATTTTTCTGTCTGAAAGTACTTCCTGTTTGGCAGGCACTTCTTGTTCCCTCCGTCTTCAACACTTTACCTACTGCTGTGGGTTCAGTTGCATACCCTCAAATCCATATCTGATTGACTCCAGAATGAGGCCTTATTTTGGAAACAGAGTCTATGCAGCTGTACTTAAGATGAAGTCATGCTGGATTAGGGAGAGCCCTAAATCCAACAGTATCCTTAGAAAAAGAATGAAATCTGGACACAGACACAGAGGAAAAGTCACGTGCTGATGGAGGCAGAGATGGAGGTGGTGCAGCTCCAAGCCCAGGTGTGCCAAGGATTTCTGGAAACTCGAAAAAAACAGTTTGATAAACTAATTGGTATATTTTTTAATCATGATCATTATGTTTAACAGGAAGTTGGTTGAAGTAATCACTTAAAATCATGCCTAACTGAACTTGAGAAAACATATCTAAACATTTTACCTTTGTAGAATAAGACATACATCAAATAATCTAAGAAAAGGATACCAGTAGTTTTTAGAAGTTCAAGCATTATTTTGAACTTTTGTCCTTTACTGGTAAATTTTGCTGCTGACTCCTAATGTGAAATTTTATAATATAGATTATATAAATGTATTTTATAAGATAAACTTATGTAATATTATTTATATTTATCCTATATTAGCTAAATACTGACTGAACACTGGATAAAATAATACACTATTTTACACATTAGTATCCTTGATTAATACAGTAACAAAACTCATTTTTTGTGAAAAGCAACAGAATTTGTTTTGACATTATTTTCAAGTGACTCAAATTTCTGGTAAGAAAATCATAACCAGCCAATGTTAAGTACTTAAAAGAGGAACGCGTGTATATATCGGAAAGGATGAAACGTGTGTGCTACTGTGAGCTAGCAAGTTCATTCTAGTTGCTTGGCAGAAGAACATCTGTCAATGGTATGTCATCAACAACTTGATTACATCAAGGTGGGGCTGAAATTCAGGTGGTACATTGTTTTGCTGGTATACCTCACCTACGTTATGAGATACTTGGTAATGTCTTGATCACCTCAGCCTTTTCCCTGGACTGCATGTCTTCTGGCACTCTCTTTGAATGCTTTGGCCTTTATCCATTTTAACTGGTCATTTTTCTTATGTGTGTGTGCTCAGTAGTTCAATCTTGTCCAACCCTTTGCAACCCCATGAACTGTAGCCTGCCAGGCTCCCCTGTCCATGGAATTTTTCAGGCAAGAATACTGGAGTGGGTTGTGATTCCCTCCTCCAGCGACCGTCCCGACCCAGGGATAGAACCCATACCTCTTGCATCTCCTGCATTGGCAGGTAGATTCTCTACCACTGCGCCACCTAGGAAGCCCCTATGGTGTACCAGTTATTAAATATTTTTACACCATTCCTGAATCAAAGTGCCAATAGCACTTGTAGGTTTGGTATATGCTACGCTGGTTTGTTTTCAATGCAAAGTTCACACAAATACAATTCCCACTTCAGACATATTTGACTTAGCTGGCCTCATGTTCTTTGACAGCTCTTCCACATTACTGGTGTAAAAATTATTTTGTCTGTTTCTGAAAGGTGTGGGTAGGTGGAGGTCAAGCACCTCTCCCTAAACCTCCCCCAACAAGGCTAACCTGTTCTCTATAAAGCAGATTAATGGCAGGCGTCCTAAAACATTCCAACACTCATCGTACAAACAGGTAAAGTAACTCTCTCAGGATTGCAGTTGGGCAATTCTGCTCTTTACATAAACAGTTACTGATTCCCTCTTTGGAAAGAGCTCTGTTATGGCTGCTTTTGGAATGAAATCACCAGCTACTCAGCTCACAGCAGGAGCTGCTGCTGCTCCTCCAGTCTGCATTGCCAGTGACAGCAAAAACTCCAGTCCTTCCACTGCCCCTCAAATACTCCACTCTGTCCACTTCACTCTCTCTCCTTGATCTTCCTCCATCTCACCATTCCCTACGCAGACTCTTAAGACAGCAGGAGTTCAGTGAATGGGAGAAAAAAACAAGGGAAAAGTGAGGAAGATGTGCTTAGCAGATCTATGAAAGCATGTAACTCTGGCTTCACGTTTTATTGAAATAAGATTCTTCAGCACACATCCATCCACTCTCCTCATCTGATTCCACTTCCTGCGTTCCGCCCCTTAAATTCTCTTCAGTTCAGTTCAGTTGAGTCAGTCAGTCATGTCCAACTCTTTGGACCCCATGAATCACAGCACACCAAGCCTCCCTGTCCATCATCAACTCCTGGAGTTCACTCAGACTCACGTCCATCGAGTCCATGATGCCATCCAGCCATCTCATCCTCTGTTGTCCCCTTCTCGTCCTGCTCCCAATCCCTCTCAGCATCAGAGTCTTTTCCAATGAGTCAACTGTTTGTGTGAGGTGGCCAAAGTACTGGAGTTTCAGCTTTAGCATCATTCTTTCCAAAGAAATCCCAGGGCTGATCTCCTTCAGAATGGATCTTGTACTTATTATGACATAAAGGAGAAACATTTTCCCGATTTGAAAATGTCATGATTCCAAGTAAGTATAAGTTTCCCGCAAACCAATGGAATGCATAAATCCCTGTGTTCTCTGGTCAGGTCATGACAGGACTCTGTAGATTAACATTATAATTATTTTGAGAGAGCTGATAGTTCAATCTGTTTGCATTATCTAAACACACAAGGACTACTTGAAACACAGGGAGTTCATAACACAGCCAGTGGAGTGGGTGGGTAGAAAAAATGAGCCTTCACAGTTAAACAAAATGAATGAACCACATGGATATGGATGCAATATTGACTTAAGTATGATCATTGCATTGGAGTGCCTTCTGACCCCATCTTGAGTTTTCAGTGCTGCCAGTAGAGTAGCAATGAGGTAACAATCAATCCTGAAAATGTCTTGGCTGATATCCATTTTGAAATAGGTCAGAGAGGAGACTGCCAGGCTTGGGAGGGAAAAAGAATTCTTCCCCAAAAGATTAAAATATATTTCAGGAAGAAAAAGCGAGTATTAGAGAACAGACACGATGCTCCAGGAGCTGACGCAGGCCACTGGGGGCAGCAGGGCACTAACTATGAAATGTGTTGCGCCAGAATATCTGAGTCTAGAGGCCTAGCGGTCCAGCATTCCATAGGCCTGAGATTCCAGAACAGTAGCAGTTAATCCCCATTCAATCCCCTTGAAATTTCATCTCTGTATAATCCACAACCTACTCTCAAATGCTTTCCATCAACATTTGACGTAGGAAGCTATAAATTATCCATGAAGATTCAGGTTTGTATGTGTGTACAGTGTTTGCTGATTTCTTCAGGATGTCTTGATCCCATAAACCAGAGTTAATTTAGTAAGTGGGTATTAATAATGTGAAGCGGAGCATGGTGTGCTATGGTCCGCTGGTGAAATCCGAAAGGTCACTTCAGGAATAGCATTATTAATTTTCAGAATACTCATGAGAGAAACAAATGATTGGCTAATTATATCTTATTGGGGTAATAATTCACAACTAAGTTGACATGCTTTTCAAAATCACATTATCTGAATCAGAGTTATAGATATTTGCATGTATATGTGTGTGTGCATGCTTCAAGGTCTCAGAAGGAAAAATGTTATCCTAGTTCTAGTTTATTGGCATAAAAATAAAGTCATCAATTTCTAAGTATTTAACATAAATTTCTATTTCAAATCTATAGGATTTTACTTTCATTTAATAATGAACTTCAACATTTAAGATTTTATTTCAATAATAATATTTGAAATGAGATGAGGAAAAGGGAGCTTTACTTTTAACTAGACTATACATGACTCATAATCACTGGCAATGTAGAGGCATATTAATTTAATAATAATTATTTCTAGATTCATCTAAGTTACATAATTATCATTTTTTAGAAATTAAAGCACAAGTGAGAAGTCATTGTCAGTGACTCATTTTTGAACACATTCTAACAGCAAACGCAAATTAAGTGAGAACTTGTAATTCTAAAAAGGCAGTGAATCACCAACCATTGTAAAAACTTCAAAATCATATGTGCTTTACCAAATAATCTCATCCAGTCAGTGAAACCCGAGACAAACAAAAAGGACAAAAAAGAAGACTTGTTCAATAACTAATTTTGATCAATCATTTTTCTGTTAATACCAATTGCTCAGATTTATTTTGAAGTCTTTTTATTTCAAAAACTAAATTTCAGTGGGCTTAGGGACAAAGAGAAGCCGAATTATAGTCCTCCCACTCCTGGTAGATATTTTTAAAATTACTCAGCTATGAAGAGTATTTAGAAAAAGCCTTTCCACTTATTTTTTCATTCCATTGGTTGATGTGTAGAAGTATAGATTATGGTCTGCTGTTAAAATGTTGGGTTAGGAATAATTTTTTCTAATTATTTACTTATCTTTAAAATAACTCAATCAGTCCATCATGTAACATATATGTATACATTGCTTTCTATAATTTGAAAGCTCATTTTTCTCTATATATTATTTTAGCCTCACATTATCTCTTTGAGTCTAAATAAGAAACTGTAAACACTAGACTTCAGGTCTGCTAAGTCCCATCATCTAATTAAACTCTCTTTTAGTTAGATGACTTGATAAGCTTGAAGATTATTTTCTACTGTTCTTTTTAGAGATTGAGGTAGTCAAAACCTTATATCACAGTTGCTATGAGATTTGCACAGTATTCATTCTTTAAAGTTTCAATTTATAGAAAAATAAAATTCATTTGGATCAATGCTATGTTGAGTAATATAAAGTAGTGAATAAGATTTAAATTCTGTCTGAATGAATATACATCAAATGAGTTAAGGGAATAAGAATATCACATAAGATATTCAGAGATGATACTGAGAACAAACTCTGGTGCTAATTTACAGCTTTAGTTTTATTATAAAAATTTGCATTTACAAAAAAGGATTGAAGAAATAATGTATTGAGTGATATTGTATGATTTAAAAAGGAAATAAATCCATTTAGAACATAATCTGGCCTTGAGTATCAGAATTAGTAATGTTCCTGTGAGTTTGTTTTAAAAAATACAGGGGACAAGTTGAGAAAATTTTCTCTTTTCCTTCTTAATAGGAAACACACATTTTAAAACTCACTTTCAACTATTTCATTTTAACAGTTTTGCCTGTCTATGATCCTTCCATCTACCCTTGCCCTTTGTGTATTATTTATTAATGCTTTAGTTCTTTTGAAAGCATTTGTTTTACCTTAAGAGGAATATTTATTTCTGTTAGCTTAAATTGTGAATTTGGAAAAGGAAAAAAATCCCCAGGAAATAAAGACACTCAAATTACCATTATTCAGAGACAGCCATTTGGTTTTTGACGTAGTTTTCATATATTGTCGCTGTTTAGTTGCTGTTGTGTCTGACTCCTTGGGACCCCATGGACGGCAGAATGCCAGGCTTTCCTTTCCTTCACTATGTGTTTTTCAAATTGAGATAATACTGTATAGTATTTTGTAATTTCTTGTTATGAAATAGTCATTTTAAGTAAAATAAATAATCATTTAAATAAAATAAATAGTCATTTAAAACTATTAAAAAGTGAACATTTCCAAAAATATCAGGATGCTTGGTATATCACCATTGCTCCAGGTCAACAGTTTGAGACATTCCATTTCTTTGATTCAATAAATGAATAACAGGATCAATTCCAGGACATAACTTCCTCATCTTTATTATAGACATATGTTACTTTTCACTAGATGGGCTTTATCTTGTAAGTTTTAACTGGGTAACTCTTTTATGGATGTTTGATCACCAAAACACAAATAATATCTTTGCACAGCAAACCCTTATAGAGGCAGCATGGTATAACTGGGGAGAATTTCAAAAGCAAAACTGTGATATCAAGTTACTCCCCTAGTGTATTAGTTCATGTGTAATATTAGAATTGGAATAACTTCAAATTTCAGTTTTCCTCCTCTATTAAATGGGCATAGCATTCTTATCCCAGTAAGTTTTTATGAGGAGTTTATATCACCATGACAGTAGAATCACTTTGTAAATACATTGAATATCCTTTATTGGGATAAAATGTCCATCTGATTTTCTTCTAGAAGCACTTTCTGCACTGCAGAGCCTGAAAGACCCAAGCCCATCATACCCAGTCCCTCTGGTGTCTACCAATTCAGTTCAGTTCAGTTACTCAGTCGTGTCTGACCCCATGAACACCAGGCCTCCCTGTCCATCATCAACTCCCAGAGTCCACCAAAACCCATGTCCATTGAGTCAGTGATGTCATCCAACAATCTCATCTTCTGGCATCCCCTTCTCCTCCTGCCTTCAATCTTTCCCAGCATCAGGGTCTTTTCAAATGAGTTAGCTCTTCACAAGAGCTGGCCAAAGTATTGGAGTTTCAGCTTCAAAATCAATCCTTCCAATGAACACCCAGGACTGATCTCCTTCAGAATGGATTGGTTGGATCTCCTTGCAGCCCAAGGGACTCTCAAGAGTCTTCTCCAACACCACAGTCCAAATGCATCAATTCTTTGGTGCTCAGCTTTCTTCATAGTCCAACTCTCACATCCATACATGACCACTGGAAAAACCATAGCTTTGACTAGACGGACCTTTGTTGGCAAAGTAATGTCTCTGCTTTTTAATATGTTGTCTAGGTTGGTCCTAACTTTCCTTCCAAGGAGTAAGTGTCTTTTAATTTCATGGCTGCAAACACCATCTGCAGTGATTTTGGAACCCAGAAAAATAAAGTCTGACACTGTTTCCACTGTTTCCCCATCTATTTCCCAGGAAGTGATGGGACCAGATGCCATGATCTTCGTATTCTGAATGTTGAGCTTTAAGCCAACATTTTCACTCTCCTCTTTCACTTTCATCAAGAGGCTTTTTAGTTCCTCCTCACTTTCTGCCACAAGGGTGGTGTCATCTGCATATCTGAGGTTACTGATATTTCTCCTGGATATCTTGATTCCAGTTTGTGCTTCTTCCACCCCAGTGTTTCTCATGATTACTCGGCAGTTAAATAAGCAGGGTAACAATATACAGCCTTGACATCCTCCTTTTCCTATTTGGAACCAGTCTGTTATTCCATGTCCAGTTCTAACTGTTGCTTCCTGACCTGCATATAGGTTTCTCAAGAGGCAGGTCAGCTGGTCTGGTATGCCCGTCTCTCTCAGAATTTTCCACAGTTTATTGTGATCGCACAGTCAAAGCCTTTGGCATAGTCAATAAAGCGGAAATAGATGTTTTTCTGGAACTTTCTTGCTTTTTCCATGATCCAGCCGATGTTGGCAATTTAATCTCTGGTTCCTCTGCCTTTTCTAAAACCAGCTTGAACATTAGGGAGTTCACGGTTCACGTATTGCTGAAGTCTGGCTTGGAGAATTTTGAGCATTACTTTACTAGCATGTGAGATGAGTGCAATTGTGCGGTAGTTGGAGCATTCTTTGGCATTTCCTTTCTTTGGAATTGGGATGAAAACTGACCTTTTCCAGTCCTGTGGCCACTGCCGAGTTTTCCAAATTTGCTGACATATTGAGTGCAACACTTTCACAGCATCTTCTTTTAGGATTTGAAACAGCTCCACTGGAATTCCATCACCTCCATTAGCTTTGTTCATAGTGATGCTTCCTAAGGCCCACTTGACTTCACATTCCAGGATGTCTGGCTGTAAGTGAGTGTGAGTGATCACACCATCATCATTATCTCTGTTGTGAAGATCTTTTTTGCACAGTTCTTCTGTGTATTCTTGCCACCTCTTCTTAATATCTTCTGGTTCTGTTAGGTCCATACCATTTCTGTCCTTTATTGACCCATCTTTGCATGAAATGTTCCCTTGGTATCTCTCATTTTCTTGAAGAGATCTCTAGTCTTTCCCATTCTATTGTTTTCCTCTATTTCTTTGCATTGATCACTGAGGAAGGCTTTCTTATCTCTTCTTGCTATTGTTTGGAACTCTGCATTCAGATGCATTCAGATCTTTCCTTTTCTCCTTGGCTTTTCACTTCTCTTCCTTTCACAGCTATTTGTAGGCCTCTTCAGACACCCATTTTGCTTTTTTGCATTTCTTTTTCTTGGGGATGGTCTTTATCTGTGTCTCCTGTACAATGTCTCAAACCTCCATCCATAGTTCATCAGGCATACAGTCTATCAGATCTAGTCCCTTAAATCTATTTTTCACTTCCACTGTATAGTCATAAGGGATTTGATTTAGGTCATACCTGAATAGTCTAGTGGTTTTCCCTACTTTCTTCAATTTAAGTCTGAATTTGGCAAGAAGCAGTTCATGATCTGAGCCACAGTCAGCTCCTGGTTGTGTTTTTGCTGACTGTATAGAGCTTCTCCATCTTTGGCTGCAAAGAATATAATCAATCTGATTTCGATGTTGACCATCTGGGTGATGTCCATGTGTAGAGTCTTCTCTTGTGTTGTTGGAAGAGGGTGTTTTTTATGACCAGTGCATTCTCTTGGCAAAACTCTATCAGCCTTTGCCCTGCTTCATTCTGTACTTCAAGGCCAAATTTGCCTGTTACCCCAGGTGTTTCTTCACTTCCTACTTTTGCATTCCAGTTCCCTATAATGAAAAGGACATCTTTTGAGGGTGTTAGTTCTAAAAGGTCTTGTGAAAGTGAAGTCGCTCAGTCGTGTCCGACTCTTTGCATCCCCATGGACTGTAGCCTACCAGGCTCTTCTGTCTATAGGATTTTCCAGGCAATAGTACTGGAATGGATTGCCATTTTCTTCTCCAGAGGATCTTCCTGACCCAGGGATCGAACCCGGGTCTCCCACATTGTAGACAGATGCTTTACTGTCTGAGTCACCAGGGAAGTCTTGTAGTTCCTGTAGGTCTTCATAAAACTGTTCAACTTCAGCTTCTTCAGCGTTACTGGTCAGGCATAGATTTGGATTACTGTGATATTGAATGCTTTGCCTTGGAAATGAACAGAAATTCTGTCGTTTTTGAGATTGCATCCAAGTACTGCATTTCAGACTCTTGTGGACTATGCTGGCTACTCTATTTCTTCTAAGGGATTCCTGCCCACAGTAGTAGATTAATGGTCATCTGAGTTAAGTTCACCCATTCCAGTCTATCTTAGTTTGCTGATTCCTAGAATGTTGATGTTCACCCTTGCCATCTCCTGTTTGATCACTTCTAATTTGCCTTGATTCACAGACCTAACATTCCAAGTTCCTACGCAATATTGCTCTTTACAGCATTAGACCTTGCTTCTATCCCCAGTCCCATCCACAACTGAGTGTTGTTTTTGCTTTGGCTCCACCCCTTCATTTTTTCTGGAGTTATTTCTCCACTGATCTTCAGTAGCATATTGGACACCTACCGACTTGGGGAGTTCATGTTTCAGTCCCTTATTTTTTTTGCCTTTCATACTGTTCATGGGGTCCTCAAGGCAAGAATACTGAAGTGGTTTGCCATTCCTTTCTCCAGTGGATCACATTCTGTCAGACCTCTCAACCATGACCGGTCTGTCTTGGGTGGCCCCATATGGCCTGGCTTAGTTTCATTGAATTAGACAAGGCTGTGGTCCATGTGATCAGACTGACTAGTTGTCTGTGATTGTGATTTCAGTCTGTCTGCCCTCTGATGTCCTATCTCAGTGCCTACCATCTTACTTGGGTTTCTCTTACCTTGGACATGGGGTATTTCTTCACAGCTGCTCCAGCAAAGTGCAGCCGCTGCTCCTTACCTTGGACGTGGGGTAGCTCCTGGTATCTATGGTTCTCTCATAAAATAAGTTGCCCCAACATAGATGCTAGATCCTAGGAAGTGTGAGTGAGCTGCAGACCTCTCCTGCTTGCTTTACATTTTGTTCTACTGCTGGACATACTTGAGGAGTGGAGTTAAAGTTGTCAGGAGGAAAGTGCACTGGAAAAGGCAGTTGGTCTCTGGGGGTCACTGTTTTAACACCGGTTTCCTGGGAGCTGTAAGAGTTACTCTGGCAGTGGGTTTTTGTTTTTGTTTTTAAATCATTGGAGCAAAATAACCATGATTATTTTTTATAACTTAGTGGTTTCATCAGTGATTTCTGCTTCCCTGCTTTCCTGACTGTGGCAAGTGGATCTGGAGACCCGATCTTCAATCCCCACTTTCAGTTCTTCTGACCAATTTATATAATCCCTTGATTTGATTGCTTTCCTGCTTAAATTATCCAGGGTGATTCCAGCTGCTAAATTGAATCCTGACTAATATCATCAATTATAAGCAATACCAAAATGCTAGTGATCCAGTGATGGTCTGGATCTATTTTCTCTTGAATCTATCTCTGGGTAAGCATGAACTAAGTTGTGAGCTCCCCTGGTGGCTCAGTAATAAAGAACCCTCCTGTCAATGCAGAAGATGCGGGTTCAATCCCTGGGTCAGGTAGATCCTCTAGAGGTGGAAATGACAGCCTCCTCCAATAGTCTTGCCTGGGAAATCCCATGGACTAAGAAGCCTGGTTGGCCACAGAAGAGTCTGACATGACTTAGTGACTAAACAAAGACATTCATAAACTAAGCTGTAGACTTGAGATCCTGAAATAGTCCATGATTTTTTTTTCACATAATTCATTAATGTCCCCTTTCTTAATTTTTAAAAATTAGTTATTTATTGTCTATATCAGACATCTGTCTCCCTCCTTATCACTCACATTGGGACTCCCAATTTGGGGCACTTAAGAAGTTTCACTGAATTTCAGTTTTGCTTGGGAGTCACTGATTGATCTTAATGATTTATGAAATAATTCTCATTTCTAGGCTGAAGTTGTAACCATCCCCCATTCATGTTATTACATCCAAGGTATAAAACAGAGAGGATGGTTTCTGAAATAATTTTTGACATCCAATCAGAATGATCTTTTCTCAGCCTATACATTCTTAAGAGGCAGAGAATTCTCAGATGACAATCCACAAGGACAATGAAGACAGGGAAGACTATTAGCCTTGTCATTGGTGAGCTGGACTGAAAGACATACTTACCAGCACAAAGTGAAATAGATTATTTAGAATATCCATTTCTCTATAAATAAAAAAGACCTATAGATAATCTGAGTGTATTTCAAAGTAC
Source organism: Aepyceros melampus (assembly GCA_006408695.1). NCBI lineage: Eukaryota > Metazoa > Chordata > Mammalia > Artiodactyla > Bovidae > Aepyceros > Aepyceros melampus. Next base: position 324,117 of record SJXQ01009461.1, on the reverse strand, counting down.
TGTGCCGTGCTTCTGGGCCTTAGGGTGTGTCTGTAGCTATGTCAATTTGTATCATTTATTAAATAAGAATGCATCAACATTGCCATTCTGTATACTCAATAAACCAGCAGATGGTGTGTGACAATTTCTTCAAGGTGACATCAAGAACATTCCGTGGAATCCTTTGTTTCCTTCGACGTTAATATATTAGAGCATATTTTCATTTACAAAGTGAAAAGAAAATCAGACATTTGATTGTCTTCTTGTGCAGAGATAAGTAAATGTTAGGGACACATTTAAATTTGTCTCGAAAACTGTGCCTGAAGTGTACTGAAAATTGTAGAACAGAGTTCAAAAAGCAAGGAAAAAAGGTTAATATGGGGGAAAAAAATGCTGATCATTATACTTTAATCTGCTTCCCCTGTAGCTCAGATGGTAAAATGTAGGAAATGCAGGAAACCTGGTTTTGATTCCTGGGTCAGGAAGAACCCATGGAGAAAGGAATGACAACCCACTCCAGTATTCTTGCCTGAAGAATCCCATGGACAGAAGAGCCTGGGAGGCTACAGTCCATGGGATTGCAAGGAGTCGGACCCGACTGAGTTACTAACACTTCACTTTTAATCTAGGGCTTCCCTGGTGGCCCAAATGGTAAAGAATCTGCCTGCAATGCAGGAGACCTGAGTTTGATCCCTGAGTTGGGAAGATCCCCAGGAGAAAGGAATGGCAACCCATTCTAGTATTTTGGCCTAGATATTTCCATGGACAGAGGAGCCTGGCCAGCTACAGTCCATGGGATCAAAAAGAGTTGGACACTGCTGCTGCTAAGTCACGTCAGTCGTGTCTGACTCTGTGCGACCCCATAGACGGCAGCCCACCAGGCTCCCCTGTCCTTGGGATTCTCCAGGCAAGAACACTGGAGTGGATTGCCATTGCCTTTTCCAATGTATGAAAGTGAAAAGTGAAAGTGAAGTCGCTCAGTCGTGTCCGACTCTTCATGACCTCATGGACTGTAGCCTATTAGTCTCCTCCATCCATGGGATTTTCCAAGCAAGAGTACTGGAGTGGGGTGCCATGTCTTCTCCAGTTGGACACTACTGAGAGACCAACACAAACACACATACACACACACACACATTAAGCTAGCATGTTTTAGACATATCATGTTATTAAGTCAGTTGAGTTTGAGGATAAGTTGAAGATGGATTTTATATATGCTCTTTTCCCTAGAGCAAGCTAGGATAGCATGCATACAGTAAGAGCAGTATCTATATCTTGAGATAGTGTAATGTGTTTAACTTAAGAAATGTTTAAATTCTACTATGAATACCATGGGATCGCAAAGAGTTGGACACAACTCAATGACTAAACAGCAACAACATCTATTAGAAAGCTAAAAACCAGAATTGCCACCACATGCATATTAAACACAAAAATACTACTACTTTGCAATGATAAAAGATTGTCTGAGAGATTAAACTAAAGAATTTTTTTTTGAAATTAGAGCAAAGAATGAAAAATAGCAATTCCTTTTGTGGTGTCAGCAATGTAGAATGTAGAGAGAGACAGAAGAAGGGAAAGACGAGGGACTGCTTTGGTTTACTAATAGCCTAATTATTGTGATGTTAATAATACTATTAGCTAAGCATTTTGAATGCTTTGTTACTCAGTTTCCCAGATACTCTGTGAACTACTGTATATGAATTACATATCTAATTTAATCATGATACCAACTTGATGAAAGCAAGTACTATTGTAATAAACATTTTATAGGCTTGTTGATGTTAAGAAATTTGTCCAAATTCAAGCTGCTCATTGTTCATGAACTTGGGGGAAAGAAGCAATAGCTTTGGCTGAAGAGCTAGTTATAAACTCTGTTCTAGATCTGCATTCCTAATGTCTTCTTGATATGTTGCTATCATGGTGAGTAAAAAGTGAGGAGAGGGTCCTTTTATTTAGTTAATTTGGACAACTAAAAACTTGTATGCATTTGAGCATGAGAAGAAAATAAATCCATAGTATCATTAGGAAAAACATCAAATTTATGTACAGTAACACCCCAAACAAAAATCCCAATTTGACATACTAAACTTGAAAGGGTTTAAAAAGAAGCCCCTGTGTGGTTTGTAATGGATAAACTCTGCCAATGATTAACACTCATCACTGAAATCACCACCATAATATAACTTGTTGAGGCCTGGTGCTTGGTACATTCATGTTCATTATCTCAGTTAAGGATAATAGATTTCAGGCAGTGGAAAAACAAGTACAGAATGGGGATGAAGAAGTGCTTTGCATGGGGAGGTTGAAAAGAACAATAATAAAACCAACTAAAGACAGTGTGCTTTTTATTATCACCAGGCACCAGCCTCTCCAAACAATGTCAGTGCTAAAATACTCTTGCTAGAAAGGGATCCGTCGGTCTAAATTCTAAGCAATTGCTGTGGTAACTTTTGTGTTTCAATAACTTGTACGAAAGCTTCAAATTGGCTTGTTTTTAGTTGCCCTTTAATGAGCATCATATTCTAAATGGAAGTAACTTTGCAAAATTCTCTGGATATAGTTGCCTCCTCTCACACAGATGAGTACACACACACACACACACACACACACACACAAACCCAGGTATACAATTTCATTCTTGTACTTTAAGTTTGCAGTGGTTGAGTCTCATTTGAGTTTTCTTTGGGAGTGGTTTCTCCTCTAATATCTGTGAGAGTGCATGTTCCTATATTTAAACAGTGGGTCGAAATAAACGATGACAGCACATTGTATATGTAACGAAATAGAACTTATTTTACTTCTAACATTCTATGTTACCACTTGTAGATTTTACTCATATTTCAATTTTAAAACAGTGAAAAAGTATGAACTTCAAAGAGGAATATTTTTATTGAGGAATAATTGACATATGACTTTATATTAGCATCAGGTGTATAACAAAATGATTCCATATTTGCATATATTGTGACATAATTACCATAAGTCTAGTTCACATCCATCAGTCACCCTAATAATCACAAAATTTATCTTCTTGTGATGAGAATTTTTAAGACAGATTCTCTTATCAAGTTTCAAATGTGCAGTACAGTATTATTAACTATAGTCTCAATGGTATAATATATGACTTTTTATAGCTAAAAATTTATACATTTTGACCACCTTCAGCCATTTTGCACACCGTCCATCCTTTCCCTCTGGCAACCACCAATCTGTTCTTTGTACCTCTGTTTTTTCCTTTGTTTTTAGATTCCAAACAAGAGAATTCATATGTCATTTGTCTTCCTCCATTTGGCATACTTCACTCAGCGTTCAGTTCAGTTCAGTTCAGTCGCGCAGTCGTGTCCGACTCTTTGCGACCCCATGAATCGCAGGACGCCAGGCCTCCCTGTCCATCACCAACTCCCGGAGTTCACTCAGACTCACGTCCATTGAGTCCATGATGCCATCCAGCCATCTCATCCTTGGTCGTCCCTTTCTCCTCCTGCCCCCAATCCCTCCCAGCATCAGGGTCTTTTCCAATGAGTCAACTCTTCGCATAAGGTGGCCAAAGTACTGGAGCTTCAGTTTTAGCATCATTCCTTCCAAAGAAATCACTCAGCGTAATGCCCTCAAAGTCATTCACCTTGTTGCCCCTGGTAAGAATTCCTTCTTGCTTATGGCCAATAATATTCCACTGTATATGGATACCACATCTTCTTTATACATTCATATATCGATGGACAGAGGTTGTTTCATTATAAATGATGCTTCAATTAACAGAAGGGCACATACAGCTTTTCAAATTAGTGTTTTCATTTTCTTTTCATAAGAACCCAGAAGTGGGATTGCTGGATTATAAGGTAGTTCTATTTTTAATTTTTTGAGTAATATCTGTACTGTTTTCATGATGGTGACACCAATTTACATTCCTACCAATTGTGCAGAAAGGTACCCTTTTTCCACATCCTCACCAACACTTGTTTTTTCTTGTCTTTTTCATAATAGCCATTCTAACATGTATGAGTTGGAATCTTATGTGCATTCGATTTGCATTCCCCTGATGATTAGTGATGCTGAGTACATTTTCATATGCCTGTTGGCCATTTGCATTTCCTCTTTGGAAAAAAGTCTATTCACATCCTCTGTCCACTTAAAAATCAATTATTTGTTTACTGAGTTGTATACACACGTTATATATTTTGAATATTAGCCCCTTATCAGATATCTGATTTGCAAATATCTTCTCCAGTTTGGTGGGTTATATTTTGTTAATGGTTTCCTTCACTGTACATAAGCTTTTCAGTTTGAGACAGTCTTACTTGTTTATTTTTTCTGTCAAATCCAAATAATCATCTTGCATAAGCCCTTAGACTTACTATTTCCTGTAGCCTTATTCTTACTTCTAGTATTGTGAGATTCTTGAATACATTTGAAGTTGTGACTTCTGAAAGTATTCTATTGGTTTTCAATAATAGGTTGCCCATTTTTCTAATGATACTCCATTCCATTCCATTCAGTCACTTAGTCGTGTCTGACTCTTTGGGACCCCATGAATCGCAGCACGCCAGGCCTCCCTGTCCATCACCAACTCCCAGAGTTCACTCAGATTCACGTCCATTGAGTCCGTGATGCCATCCAGCCATCTCATCCTCGGTCGTCCCCTTCTCCTCCTGCCCCCAATATTCCCCATGAAGTGATGGGACCAGATGCCATGATCTTCATTTTCTGAATGTTGAGCTTTAAGCCAACTTTTTCACTCTCCTCTTTCACTTTCAACAAAAGACTTTTTAAGCTCCTCTTCACTTTCTGCCATAAGGGTGATGTCATCTGTATATCTGAGGTTATTGATATTTCTCCCAGCAATCTTGATTCCAGCATGTGCTTCTTCCAGTCCAGCGTTTCTCATGATGTACTCTGCATAGAAGTTAAATAAGCAGGGTGACAATATACAGCCTTGACGTACTCCTTTTCCTATTTGGAACCAGTCTGTTGTTTCATGTCCAGTTCTAACTGTTGCTTCCTGACCTGCATACAGATTTCTCAAGAGGCAGGTCAGGTGGTCTGGTATTCCCATCTCTTTCAGAATTTTCCACAGTTGATTGTGATCCACACAGTCTACTGAGACCATATTAAAGGAGTCTGGGTAAAGCTACAAACAATGCCTGGTATATCTCTGGGCCTGAAGATCTTGTCAGTGCAAAGGGTTAAGTTACAAAGAACAGTGCTTTTCCTCGTTTGTTTTGAACAACTGAAAACAAAATAGTAGGAACTTAGAACAATCAATGGTCAAAACCCAAGGTCAAAGTATGTCTAAGTAGCCACTACTAGTTCAACTGACATCAGAAATTAGACAGAAGTACCTTCTTGTTAGTCACAACTGAATCTGTTGTCTTATATTTGTGGGACTTGAGACCCGGCATGGCTACCTATGTCTATATATTTCTATGAATAAGTCAAGTAAGGGCTTCTCAAGTGGTTCAGTGGTAAAGAATCTGCCTGACAATGCAGGAGATGAGGGTGACATGGGTTTGATACCTGGGCTGGGAAGATCCCCTAGAGAAGGAAATGGCAACCCACTCCAGTATTCCTTCTTGGGAAATCCCACGGACAGAGGAGCTTGGAGGGTAATAGTCCATGGGGATCACAAAGAATCAGACACAACTGAGTGACTGAGCACACACATGTACGTCACTTCACCTACCAGATTCCAGTTTTATCCGTAAAAGGGACATGAAGAATTTCTGTTTTACAAAGCGGTTGTAGGTCTTAAATGAACTAACATGAAAAAGTAATTGATTCTTATTAGTCGCTCAATTAAAAACTATTCAAAATATATCATCATTATGCATGTTATTTTATTTTAAGATGCAACTGACTTATTTTGAAACCTCAAATTGATTTAAAACTTCCATTGTATAATTCAATTTAAAGAGCATTATGTCTCTTTAAACATTACTATAGCTTTTCATAAGATTGTCTATTTTTCATTTTTGGCACTATATTCAATTAAAATTTTATTTGACAATTTAAAAAAATCAGGGTAGGAAAATTTTCTGCTTACATTGAATTTGTGAGATGAAAAATTATAAATTAAAAATGTCTGAGTCCTATTTACCAAATATTGCTTTTGAGACAATTTTCTATTTTAATTTTCCTTTTATTAAAACTTTTATTTTCTTAAGTCATTTTGTGTTTAGTTTACTTTGAACATAATTAAGATATTTTCCAATTTATGTATGGAAAAACAATTTTTCCCATGTCTAGTTATTATCTGATTTACAGAAAAACTAATAGTGAAGTGGTCCCCTATTCAACATTGGTAAATTTAAATGTACCAGTTGAAATGGGGAAACAGATATAATTATCCAGATAAATTCATCCTTCCCTATCCTACAGAAGTACCAAAGAGATACTTTTACCTAGATTTTGAACAAAATGTTTTGTGGTGCAAATCCTTGGATAATTGCATCAATTTAGTGTAGGAGGAAACCTGAGGGAGGATATGTTCCAAAAATAACTTAAAACTTATAAAATACAATTGCTTTACTATGGTGTTGGAGAAGACTCTTGAGAGTCCCTTGGACTGCAAGGAGATCCAACCAGTCCATCCTAAAGGAGATCAGTCCTGGGTGTTCTTTGGAAACACTGATGCTAAAGCTGAAACTCCAGTACTTTGGCCACCTCATGTAAAGACTTGACTGGAAAAGACCCTGATGCTGGGAGGGATGGGGGCAGGAAGAGAAGGGGACGACAGAGGATGAGATGGCTGGGTGGCATCACTGACTCGATGGACAGGAGTTTGGGTAAACTCCGGGAGTTGGTGATGGACAGGGAGGCCTGGTGTGCTGCGATTCATGGGGTCACAAAGAGTTGGGCATGACTGAGTGACTGAACTGATCATAAACTTCCCTGGTGGCTCACTTGGGAGTCTGCCTACAATGTGGGAGACCCAGGTTTGATCCCTGGGTGGGGAAGATTCCCTGGAGAAGGAAATGGCAACCCATTCCAGTATTCTTGCCTGGAGAATTCCATGGACAGAGGAGTCTGGTCAGGCTACAGTTCATGGGATCACAACGAGTCAGACATGACTGAGTGACTCACACTTTCACTTTACTCTAACATAAAGCTCTTGGGAATATAAATTCATACTATCATGTAGCAGGCACTTTGGCAATACTTATCAAAATGTAGAATTTTAAAATTATACTTTGATTTAAAAATTCTACTTAAAGGCATTTATTCTACAGGTAAGTCTCCCACATAAAATGTTGTATGTGCAAAGATACTCATTATACTAATGAGGAAGAAGAGGGTTAAAGTCCAGGCGGTTGTCTAGAGTCAGACATGACTGACCACACACACATGTATCTGTGAAACTCATTTAAAGAAATGTTATCTTTTTGGCATCTTTAGTGTTTACTGTATAAAAATTTAATGTATCAGAATCTAGCTTAAATCTGTATTATATGACTTCATATGTAGTATGAGAACTTTACCAGAGTATATTTCCATTTCTCCTCTGCCAGCCCTTGCACCTTTGTCATATATTTTGTTTTTCTGTCCTTAGTGGAATGCCATACTCCATGATGTATTTTTTGGAATAATTGCAACAGTTAAAAAAAAAAAATGAGGAACCATTTTATGAATTATATGGAATATGTTCCAGAATGTACTGTTGAATTTCAAAACGTGAACAACAATATATAGCCTCCAAGTGCACGTGCACATGTGTGCACAGAACTATTTACTATACACTTACAGAGTAAAGCCCATCTCGTAAAATGCTGTAATGGTTCAGTAATTGGCCATATTTCCTTTGGGGAGAGGAATTGGAGAACGTGCATCTTTTTCAACTTGCACCTCACTTACGCATTTTTGAGTACAACAAATAAATACGTAAATAAATAAATAGAGGTAGACAAAGAGAATCAACATTGGACTGGGAAACATTACAAGAAGTCTCTGCGATCAGATACTTGACTGTATCAGTATCTGAGTCATGAGAATTGTAGAAGGGAAACAGAAGAGGAGGAGCAGATATGAAGTACTGAAGATTGAGCTTAGTTTTATGAATATTACATTTGAAAACATAGCTTTAGGGAAGTGAATTTAGAGCACCAAAAACGTAAAGAAATGGGTTTGCGATAATATTTTAAATTCACTTATATATAGATATTAATTGAAACATGACAGTGAAACAGTGAAGAAGTTCACCCAGACTGTATAGTGAAGAAGGAAGAAAGGAAAAGATAGAATTCTGTGACTGATAAAATAAGAGATGCCACATGAAAGAGGACAATAAAAGACAGAAATGGTATGGACCTAACAGAAGCAGAAGATATTAAGAAGAGATGGCAAGAATATGCAGAAGAACCACACAAAAAAGATCTTCATGATCCAGATAACCACAATGGTGTGATCACTCACCTTGAGTCAGATATCCTGGAGTGTGAAGTCAAGTGGGCCTTAAGAATCATCACTGTGAATAAAGCTAGTGGAGGTGAAAGAATTCCGGTAGAGCTATTTCAAATCCGAAAAGGTGATGCTGTTAAAGTGCTGCATGTAATATGCCAGCAAATTTGGAGAACTCAGCAGTGGCCACAGAACTGAAAAGGTCAGTTTTCATTTCAATTCCAAAGAAAGACAATGCCAAAGAACGTTCAAACTACCACACAATTGCACTCATCTCACACGCCAGCAAATTAATGCTCAAAATTCTCCAACCCAGGCTTCAACCGTATGTGAACTGTGAAATTCCACACGTTCAAGCGGATTTAGAAGAGGCAGAGGAGCCAGAAATCAAGTTGCCAACATCTTTTGGACCATCAAAAAAGCAAGAGAGTTCCAGAAAAACATCTACTTCTCCTTTATTAACTATGCCAAAGCCTTTGACAATGTGAATAACAACAAACTGTGGAAAATTCTACAAGAGATGGGAGACAACCTTACCTTCCTCCTGAGAAATCTATATTCAGGTCAAGAAGCAACAGTTGGAACTGGACATGGAAAAACAGACTGGTTCCAAATTGGGAAAGTAGTATGCCATGGCTATATATTGTTACCCTGCTTATCTAACTTATATGCAGAGTACATCATGAGAAATGCTTGGCTGGATGAAGCACAAGCTGGAATATAGATTGTCAGGAGAAATATCAATAATCTCAGATATGCAGATGACACCATCCTTATGGCAGAAAGCTAAGAAGAACAAATGAACCTCTTGGTGAAAGTGAAAGAGGAGAGTGAAAAAGTTGGCTTAAAACTCAACATTCAGAAAACTAAGATCATGGCATCCAGTCCCAGCACTTCATGGCCAACAGATGGGGAAACCATGGAAATAGTGAGAGACTTTATTATTTTGGTCTCCAAAATCACTGCAGATGGTGACTGCAGCCATGAAATTAAAAGACACTTGCTCTTTGGAAGAAAAGCTATCACCAACATAGACAGCATATTAAAAGCAGAGACATTACTTTGTCAACAAAGGTCCACCTAGTAAAAGCTATGGTTTTTCCAATAGTCATATATGGATGTGAGAGTTGAACTATAAAGAAAACAGTGCTGAAGAATTGATGCTTTTGAACTGTGGTGTTGGAGAAGACTCTTGAGAATCCCTTGGACTTCAAGGAGCTCCAACTAGTCCATCCTAAAGGAAATCAGTCCTAAATATTCATTGGAAGGAAGGACTGATGATGAAGCTGAAACTCCAATAATTTTGGCCACCTGGTGCAAAGAACTGACTCATTTGAAAAGACCCTGATGCTGGGAGAGATTGAAGGCAGGAGGAGAAGGGATGACAGAGGATGATATGGTTGAAAGGCATCACCGACTCTGTGGACATAAATCTGAGGAAGTTCTGGGAGTTGGTGATGGACAGGGAATCCTGGCATATTGCAGGCCATGGGGTCACAAAGAGTTGGACACGACTGAGCTGAACTGAACTGAACATGAGAGATGGAAAGGAAATCAAATTCTGCAAAGAAGTAAGAGAGGCTGTGATGTAAAAGAAACACAGGGAATGTGAATAATGTGATGACCAAAAGTAGAAACCAATTTAGGGATTAGGAGATAGTCCATGGCAGAGATTTTTGATCTGCATCTACTATCTCTAGATCCAGGGATCCTACAACATTTAAGTATATAACACATATGTTGGTTGGAGCACTTAGTAGCCTCTGTACCTTGTTCCTCTGGGGCAAGTCCTGCCTATGAGGATCACTTCTTACCCTTCCAGAAGCCACTGTCTGTTGGAAACAGTAGCCTCCAGCTCACCAATTTCCCATCTTCTGAATCTGGAGATTAATTTATTGCCCACCCTTCCCCCCCCCCTTTTTTAATGGTAGGATAATTGCTTTACAATATTGTGTTGGCCTCTGCCATACATCAACACCAATCAGCACAGGTATACATATGTCCCCTCCCTCATGAACCCCCCCTCCCATCTCCCACCGCATCCTACCACTCTAGGTTGTCACAAAGCACTGGGTTGAGCTCCCTGTGTCATCCAGCAAATTCCCACTGGCTATCTATTTTACATATGGTAATATATATGTTTCCATGCTATCCTCTCAATTCATCCCACCCTTTGTTTCTCCTATTATGTCCAGAAGCCTGTTTTCTATGTCTGTGTCTCCATTGCGGTGCTGCAAACAGGTTCATCAGTACCATCTTTCTAGATTCCATATGTATGTGTTAATATGCAATATTTGGCTTTCTCTTTCTGACTTACTTCACTCTGTATAATAGGCATGCTCACCCTTTTTTGCATTCTTACCTGACATCTAGGTGGGATTTTAATGTCTGTGATAATTGTTAAAATATATGTTTCAAACTTTCATAGATAGAAGTTATATATTAATTTATAGTATATATAATATATAAATATTAGTGTATGTGTGCATGTAAATATGCTGGTTGTTTTTATATATATATATATATTCCTTTTAAATGACCTTACAACTAGGATACTGTAAAAAAAAAAATCTGTTTATCTCTTATCCATGAACAGACTGTGAGGTGAGGTGAGGTGAAGTCACTCAGTCGTGTCCGACTCTTTGCGACCCCGTGGACTGTAACCTTTTAGGCTTCTCCGTCCATGGGATTCTCCAGGCAAGAATACTGGAGTGGATTGCCATTTCCTTCTCCAGAGGATCTTCCCAACCCAGGGATCGAACCCAGGTCTCCCACATTGGAGGCAGACGCTTTAACCTCTGAGCCACCAGGGAAGCCTGAACAGACTGTGGTCAGGGACATGACCAGGAGTGTCACTTAGTTGGAAAACACTGACAGCTGAAACCAAGTGATAGGTTCTGTTTGAACTTTTAAAAGATATCCATTGAGCTTCCCTGGTGACTCAGATGGTAAAGAATCTGCCTGCAGTACAGAAGACCAAAGTTTGATCCCAGGGTTGGGAAGAGCCCCTGGAGAAGGGAATGGTAACCCACCCCAATATTCTTGCCTGGAGAATTTCATGGTAAGAGGAGCCTGGAAGGTTACAGACCAAGGGGTCACAAAGAATTGGACATGACTGAATGACTTTCACACATGCACACACACAACCAAGATATTCATCATGCTTGTTATATGGGTCAATTAGAAAAAATATATTTGCCAAAGACTTGTTATAATCTAATAATTCAGCATAGTATTTCTCACCACGCTCTCCATCATTGCACCTCAAAATAAATGGGCTTTGTCCTGATGTGTAAGCTTTCTTTCTCTGCAAAAAGGAGAAGAAATGACAAAGAATATGACTTAGCTACTTGTGGAAGCTGAAATCAGTGATTTTCAATGAAATAAATCTGGCTTGTTCTCTACCAATTGCCTAAATAAAGAGGGGAAACCAAAAGATCTCTGCCTTTTAGTATTTGGTTAATTCTTGCAGATAATTTTGCTGACCTCAGCATTAAACTTAGGATTAAAATATTTACAAACCACAGCTTGATTAAGGCCAAAAAGTGATTAAAATAAATGATTGCACTGAGATTATATATATTCCCTAGGCACTAAATTTATCAGACATAAGAAAGCTGCCTAGCCTATCTTCAAAGAGCCAAATTGCTTTTCTGTACTTTTCAGTGTATCTTAGCAACCCACAGAGCAGAATCTGTATCCTTGAGTGAAGAGAAGATTCATACTCCCATATACCATGTTTCACAAAAGCATTAAAATTCATGATTTTCTATTATATATCTGGATGAGATAGTCCTTCTCAAAAATATCAGAAAGCCATTTAAATGTATTATATTTCATGGGGAAAACGTACTTTAGTTTTTTGTTGTTGTTGTTGTTTGTTTATATAATTTACATAATATTTTAGAGGGATGAATCAAAGTTTTTACCACAGGGCTTATATATAATTACTGAGTATAAACAGACATTTGTAAAGATAAGAATGTCTGTATTGTTTATGTAACTCTATCATTAGAGATAATAATTTTTAGGGAAATTAAGTATCTTGGTTTTTCCAGTCGTTAAGTACAGATATGAGAGTTGGACCATAAAGAAGGCTGAGCACCAAAGAATTGATGCTTTCAAATTGTGGTGCTGGAGAAGACTCTTGAGAGCCCCTTGGGCAGCAAGGAGATCAAGCCAGTCAATCCTAAGGAAATCAGCTCTGAATATTCATTGAAAGGACTGATGCTGAAGCTGAAGCTCCAGTACTTTGGCCAATTGATGTGACGAGCCAACCCTTTGCAAAAGACCCTGATGCTGGGAATGATTGACGGCAAAAGGACAAGGGGATGGCAGAGGATGAGACAGTTAGATGGCATCACTGACTCAATGGATATGAATTTGAGCAAATTTTGTGAGATAGTGGAGAACAGGGGACCCTGGCCTGCTGCAGTCCACGGGATCCAAAGAGTTGGACATCAGTGACTATAAAACAAAAATGATATCTTGGGATAAACATTATATGTGCTTATTCATTCATATAAATCAATTCATTATGTATTTATTGAGCATCTATTGTGTGCCACGCATGGTGCAAAGAAGTTAAGAAATTCAGGTAAAAATGGCAGTTTCTGTCTCAGTGCACTAACTTTCTAAAGGAGAAAATAAACAAAAAAAAATTGTGCAATGTGATGAGAGCAATGATAAAGATGTGTCCCGGGATATTGTATGCATTGAAGTACAAACACAATAGATACACAGGTTTAAAAAAATCCTTTTATCATGGAATATAAATTTTGAGCTATTTCACCCTAAACACTTACAACACATAAACATTTTACTTAAGAGGGGATTAAAAAAATGCCACATTTATCTTGATTTCTCCTTAACAGAAATTTGGGTAATTTCCCCCCTTTGTAGAGCTATCACTGATATTATAGTGTATTTTTTGCGTATTTTACCTTGGCCTTAAATTTTGCTAAATTGTCTTATAATATTATGTTTGTCCCATGGGAGAGCAAAACAGATACCTGAAATTGAGGGGCTCTTTTTAAATGATGAAAACAGAGTTATAAAATAATTTACCTTGATTCCTTTTTCCTATAGTTTAAATGCTGTCTTGTCCTTGATAAAATCAGTGTGATTGAACATTTATTTTCGCAAAAATTCTTTTTAGTTTTAAAAACTCTGTCTGTGGCATGAATTGATTTAAGTAAACCACTTCCCTTCCTCCAAATCTTTTATTATCATTTATAAATTATTCTTAAAACACTTTCTTAATAGTTTTTTAATCATTTCTCAGAAAGTGCTTGTGAATATTAAAAGAATAAATTATCCAGTGTTTTATAAACCTTATCCATGTTTCTCAATGTACTGTTTACTTTTCCTTACCATGGACCAAAGGGAAAATTTTGAATAGTTGAGAATTGTCCAAATGAGATGATTCAAATCATGTATAATCCTAAAAATTAGTCCAATCTGTGTATATTACAGCAAGTCATGAATAAGTCTGGGTTTCCTTGCTAGTTCTAGTGGTAAAGAATCTGCCTGCCTATGCAGGAGATGCAAGAGAAGCAGTTTTGGTCTCTGGGTTGGGAAGATCTTCTGGAGTAGGAAGTGGCAACCTGTTCCAGTATTCTTGCCTAGAAAGTTCCATGGCCAGAGGAACCATGGTCAGAGGAAGGACAGTCCATGGGGCCACAAAGAGCTGGACACAACTGAGCGACTGAACATACACACATGATTAAGAGTCATCACTAATTTTGTAAGGTTTTACTGTGTTACAGGTAATGTTTTCTCTGTTGCTCTATTGCTTCTAATTTTGTTCCAATAATCTGTAGCTCTTGAATGTATTCTGTTTTCTCCTTGTGTCATTGTGGACAGTAAGTTCAGGATTTAAAATTTTAAGTCTGTCCATCCACAATTGTTTCAGAGGATGGCTCACTTTTACATCATTCTCTCTAGACAGCTTTCCATCAACTAATAAGCAAGGATCCAGGCAAAGCTCTCTGGGTTCTGTCTTCTCCTTTCTAATTCTACTGCCACATCCACTGCCTTGGGTCAGGCCATCTTTATCTGGACTGGTCCATGTGTCTCCTATCTTTACACTTGCTCATCGTTTTTCTTCTGGAACCTAATCAAACAAGACTTTCTCAAACCTAACATGAAGCTTTCATTTTAAAAAGAGGTCTGCATTTGTCTCAAGCTACTTTCTCATGATGCCTGACAAGCTTCCTTGAACAGAAAGAGATAAGAGGTGTTTCTGGCAATGATTGGCCAGTTTTGCTTTAGAAATTCTTCCATTACCACTATGTTAATGGTCTTGGACAAAGTGTGGTAGAAGGAAGCCACAGGGAGGACAGAAAAGACAGCCCAGTTTTGGGGGATAAACTTTCAGGAAGGGAAGCTTATTACAGCATCAAAGAGCCCAGGTTTGTAGATAGAAACTTTTAGAGTTTGTGTTGTGACAATGAGACTAGGAAGAGAGGACTGTAATTCTGCCAAAGCAGCATGAGGCCAGGCCTGTGATGCTGTGTGTCCCAAGAGGCTGAACTAGAGGGAGCAGATAATAAAGTTTCACATCTGTACTTTGATCCCAGTTAATTTATTTTTTATTGAAGGATAGTTGCTTTACATAATTTTGCTGTTTTCTGTCAAACCTCACCATGAATCAGCCATAGATATACATATATCCCATCCCTTTTGAACCTCCCTCCCATCTCCCTCCCCATCCCACCCCTCTAGATTGATGCAGAGCCCCTGTTTGAGTTTCCTGAGCCATACAGCAAATTCCCCTTGGCTATCTATTTTACATATGATAATGTAAGTTTGCATGTTACGCTTTCCATACATCTCACCCTCTCCTCCCTTCTCCCCATGTCCGTAAGTCTATTCTCTATGTCTGTTTCCCCATTGTTGCACTGTAAATAAACTCTTCAGTACCATTTTTCTAGATTCTGTATATATGTATTAGAATATGGTATTTATCTTTCTCTTTCTGACTCACTTCACTCTGTATAATAGGTTCTAGGTTCATCCATCTCATTAGAACTGACTCAAATGTGTTCCTTTTTATGGCTGAGTAATATTCCACTGTGTATATATACCACAACTTCTTTATCCATTCATCTGTTGATGGACATCTATGTTGCTTCCATATTCTAGCTATTGTAAATAGTGCTGCAGTGAACAATGGGATTACAGTTAATTTAAATGGAGCTCAGATAACAAAAAGAAGTGGTGAAATCCACCAAAGTAACAAACTTAATTCTAAACATGGAAATCCTCTGTACATAGGGGTAACAATGCTTCCTGGTATGATTGTTAGTGGGAGTGGTAACTCACATTCTCCCTCCTTCTTCCTCTCATCTCTCTCTTCCTCTGTTCACCTCTCCTCTTCTTTCTTTTTCATTTATTTTTATTAAGTACTGCTAAAATACTATTTACACCATTCACATTATGTGAATTATAATAATATGAATACTCTGAACCCACCATTCCATCAAAATGGAGAACATTGCATTAGTTTTATTTCCTACAGGCTTCCCTTCGCAGAGTTAATAGTGGTAAGAATCATGTTTACCATTCTTATGCTTTTCTTTGTAGCTTTTCCATATTTTTGTAACCCTAAACACTAAGTTCCAAATGATGTTTAGGTCTACATTTTTAAATTGTAGGGAATGAAATCATGTAGGGTGCATTCTTCTGCAGTTTTCTCTCCAATTTATCTTCTTGAAATGCATTTTTGTTGTAGATTGTTACTTATTTCATTTTTGTTGATGGAGGGAATTGTGTTGTGTTAGATATTTGGGTTGCTACTAGTTTTTGTTTTTTTCTACTAAAAGCAGAGCTTCTAGGAGTATTTTGATATGTATTTCTTGGTCCATAGTTTCTCTAGGGTATAAATGTAGGAGAGCAATTAATTGCTTTGCCACATGTAGGATACATACACCTTCAACTCTAGATGCAGTCAAATTGTTTTTAAAGTGATAATATAGGCTGCTGTGTGTAAATATTTGGTGTTCCACATCCTTGATAACTCTTGCCATTCTCAGTCTTTATAATTTCCAATCAGGTAAATTTGAAATGATATCCTACTGTGGAGTTCTCCTGAATAGTAATGAAGTTGAATATCCTCTATATATTCATTGATCCTTCAGATTTTC
The DNA here is from genome assembly GCA_006408695.1 of Aepyceros melampus. NCBI lineage: Eukaryota > Metazoa > Chordata > Mammalia > Artiodactyla > Bovidae > Aepyceros > Aepyceros melampus. The sequence goes on along the minus strand of SJXQ01009461.1, from coordinate 307,597 downwards.
TTTTCTCTGAGGTGTCTTTTAACCTTTTTCCTCATTTTTCTACAGAGTTGCTTCTGTTTTGTACATTGAACAAATTGCATTGCAAGGGATCTCTGCCATGGAAATGTATTTGCTGTAAATATCTTCTCCAAGGCTGTGATTTATATTTTTACTCTCTTTGCAGCATTGTTTGATGAACAGACATTCTAGAATTTAAGGTAGTCAAATTTGTCAATAGTTTCATGCACTTTTCTTCTTAATTAATAAATCCTTCTATATCATAAAAATATAAAGATATTTTTGATATTATTTCCTAAATTTTATACCTTTCTTTTTAAAATGTATTTATTTTCTTGAGAAACCTATATGCAGGTCAGGAAGCACCAGTTAGAACTGGAAATGGAAAAAAGACTGGCTCCAAATAGGACAAAGAGTACGTCAAGGCTGTATATCGTCACCTTGCTTATTTAACTTATATGCAGAGTACATCATGAGAAATGCTGGGCTGGAAGAAGCACAAGCTGGAATCAAGATTGCCGGGAGAAATATCAATAAACTCAGATATGTAGATGACACCACCCTTATGGCAGAAAGTGAAGAGGAACTAAAAAGCCTCTTGACGAAAGTGAAAGAGGAGAGTGAAAAAGTTGGCTTAAAGCTCAACATTCAAAAAACGAAGATCATGGCATCTGGTCCCATCACTTCATGGGAAATAGATGAGTAAACAGTGGAAACAGTGTCAGACTTTATTTTTGTGGGCTCCAAAATCATTGCAGATGGTGATTGCAGCCATGAAATTAAAAGACGCTTACTCCTTGGAAGGAAAGTTATAACCAACCTAGATAGCATATTGAAAAGCAGAGACATTTGCCAACAAAGGTCCATCTAGTCCAGGCTATGGTTTTTCCTGTGGTCATGTATGGATGTGAGAGTTGGACTGTGAAGAAGGCTGAGCGCAGAAGAATTGATGCTTTTGAACTGTGGTGTTGGAGAAGACTCTTGAAAGTCCCTTGGACTGCAAGGAGATCCAACCAGTCCATTTTGAAGGAGATCAACCCTGGGATTTCTTTGGAAGGAATGATGCTAAAGCTGAAACTCCAGTACTTTGGCCAATGTCAGACTTTATTTTTGTGGGCTCCAAAATCATTGCAGATGGTGATTGCAGCCATGAAATTAAAAGACGCTTACTCCTTGGAAGGAAAGTTATAACCAACCTAGATAGCATATTGAAAAGCAGAGACATTTGCCAACAAAGGTCCATCTAGTCCAGGCTATGGTTTTTCCTGTGGTCATGTATGGATGTGAGAGTTGGACTGTGAAGAAGGCTGAGCGCAGAAGAATTGATGCTTTTGAACTGTGGTGTTGGAGAAGACTCTTGAAAGTCCCTTGGACTGCAAGGAGATCCAACCAGTCCATTTTGAAGGAGATCAACCCTGGGATTTCTTTGGAAGGAATGATGCTAAAGCTGAAACTCCAGTACTTTGGCCACCTCATGCAAAGAGTTGACTCATTGGAAAAGACTCTGATGCTGGGAGGCACTGGGGACAGGAGGAGAAGGGGATAACCGAGGATGAGATGGCTGGATGGCCTCACCAACTCAATGGATGTGAGCTTGAGTGAACTTCGGGAGTTGGTGATGGACAGTGAGGCCTGGCGTGCTGCAGTTCATGGGGTCGCAAAGAGTCGGACACGACTGAGTGACTGAGCTGAACTGAAAGCTTTAAAATTATTCTGTTTTCCAAAATGCTTACTAATTTAAAAACCATATTAGTCTCAATTCTTATGATGTATATACATTTATATTCCTTTGTTTATTACTATTTCTGTGACTTCCCCTTATTTCCACTTTAATAAATGTCTCCTTTGTCATATTCTGCTGCTGCTGCTAAGTTACTTCAGTTGTGTCAGACTCTATGCGACCCCAGAGACGATAGCCTACCAGGCTCCCCCGTCCCTGGGGTTCTCCAGGTAAGAACACTGGAGTGGGTTGCCATTTCCTTCTCTAATGCATGAAAGTGAAAAGTGAAAAAAAATGAAGTCGCTCAGTCTTGTCTGACTCTCAGTGACCCCATGGACTGCAGCCTACCAGGGTCCTCCGTCCATGACATTCTCCAGACAAGAGACTGGAGTGGGCCCCATTGCCTTTTCCATTTCAAACTTCTAATTCTATTCTATCCAAGAACAAAAAAGGCCATATTCATAACACTGAGGGTTATAATTTTGGTTGAAAAGGATGAGTTTTAAAAAGTTCCTAAGTTATAAGGGAAGCTATAATCTGGGAAAAAAGTGAATTAAATCACTGGTGTGGGATTTAAAAAAAAGGAAATTTCCCAGATGATGAAGTCATTAAGTCAAGTAGAATGAAAATGATTTGGGAAGGTTGTTCCCTGGGGCAGTTCTTATAAATGAAGTGTCTTTATGAATGAAAGAGGGAGGCAGTTGTGTCAAAGTCAGAGATGCAGTTGTGGCCATCAAAACAGAAGTCTATGATGTACTGTTGGCTTTGAAGATGAGAGATTAGCATTGAAACATATACATTACCAAATATAAAATAGGTAGCCAGTGGGAATTTGCTGTTTGATGCAGGGAGCTCAACCCAGTGCTCCATGACAGCCTAGTGGGATAGGATGGAGTCGGGGGATGTGAAGGAGATTCAAGAGGGAGGAGACATATGTATACTTATGGCAGATTTATGTTGATGTATGGCAGAAACCAACACAGCATTGCAAAGCCATTATCCTCCAATTAAAAATAAATAAATTTTAAAACAGAAAACAATCTTGAGCCTGGGAAAGCCTTTAGAACCTGGAAAAGTAAACGAAACAGATTCTCCTCCAGAGCCTCAAAAATAAATGCAACCAGGTAGATATTTTGATTTGAGCCCAGTGAGACTGATGTCAGATGTCTACTACATACAACTGTAAGATAATAAATTCTGTTGTCTTAAGTTGCTGTGTTTGTGGTAATTTGTTATAGCAACAATAGGAAACTAGTACTAAGGGCACAGAAATATATTTTAAGGAAATAAGTAATTTTTTTAAAAAAAGCAGAATCCTATGAAAAAGGAGACAGTGAGCTATAAAGATTTCTAGGAAAATAATTACAGTCCTCAAGCCAGAGTATCAGAAAACACTTCTACTTGGTTCTGCAAATATCATTATAAATGCTTACTAACTTATACCTAGCTTCAAATTATGTAAAAGGTTTAAATACCTTTAGTTTCATTTTACAGTGAAATTCATTTTAGCAGAAAAAGAAAAAACTACACATTTGCTAAACTCTGAAGATAACAGCATAAATAAGACAGTGTTTCTTATTCCCTTAGTTTGAGGCATACAATCTAATATCGTGTTTGACCATGACTGACAGTAGAAAATAGATTTTCAATTGCCACTCAATTTATATATCTACAACTGAGCCAAAGGCTGATATTCTCTAATTTAATGTTCTATTCTCTTCTAGTCTATTTGATTAAAAAATGCTACATAGAAACCATTAGTTCGAGTTTATAACCTTCTAATGGCTGTGAAAAACACCAGTTTTGTAAGTTAAGTATGTAGAGAAATAGTTGAATGTGTCATACACTATAACTGAGATGAAAATGACAACCATGGCAATTGCAAGAAAAATAGTATTCACTAACATTTGGAAGAAAAGTTATGACCAAGCTAGATAGCATATTAAAAAGCAGAGACATTACTTTGCCAACAAAGGTCCGTCTTGTCAAGGCTATGGTTTTTCCTGTGGTCATATATGGATGTGAGAGTTGAACTGTGAAGAAAACTGAGTGCCAAAGAATTGATGCTTTTGTACTGTGGTGTTGGAGAAGACTCTTGAGAGTCCCTTGGACTGCAAGGAGATCCAACCAGTCCATTCTGAAGGAGATCAGCCCTGGGATTTCTTTGGAAGGAATGATGCTAAAGCTGAAATTCCAATACTCTGGCCACCTCATGTGAAGAGTTGACTCATTGGAAAAGACTCTGATGCTGGGAGGGATTGAGGGCAGGAGGAGAAGGGGATGACAGAGGATGAGATGGCTGGATGGCATCACTGACTTGATGGACGTGAGTCTGAGTGAACTCTGGGAGTTGGTGATGGACACGGAGGCCTGGCGTGCTGTGATTCATGGGGTCACAAAGAGTCAGACAAGACTGAGTGACTGAACTGAACTGAACTCAAATTTGAATGCTTCTTATGTTCATTGCCCTAAGATAATTTTAACATTTGCAGTATTTTAACCAGGTAATCATAGTTCAGAGATAGCAGTATAAAAATTTCAAGACAAGTATCATTTTGGTATAGGCATACCAGGGTTTTTAATTCATAAGAAATATTAAAGATGACTTTTGAAAATAGTAAAATGAAATTGTACTTGAGTTATGTGATTGGGTAGGAGGAGGCAAAAGGTGCCAACAACTATGGATGAGGATGGAGTCAAGACGTGTTAAGTACAGCAGCAGCCAATACCTTTGGAGCAGCCTGCAAGGTCCACAGCTCCATTTGGTGATGCACCTTTATTTCAGAGGGAACATTTTTGCTTGACCCAAACCAGAAGGTTAGCTAATCTGTTTTCAGAACATCTCAGCACTCTTGATACCCCAAACTTAAAAGCACAGTGTATGTGACTGTGCTTGCTAGAAAATGTCAGACAGGCCTTCATCTAAAACTTGTTATTAACATACCATGGGCTAGCAAGGTTACATGATCATTAGCCAATGCCTACCTTTAACCACTGGGAGCTGTCAATATTTGCCCAGAGAAACTGATAATTGTTAAACGGTCAACTTGGTTTCTTTTAGTTCCACAACAAAATTTACCCTGTGTACAAAGGAACTTGTAGCACTTTATCTCTTAAGCCCATATTTTTCAAAGAGAAGTGTGCTGTTGAAAACACTCCTGTGAAGTATAGTAGTCTGCATTTCAGCAAGCACCCTCCTGGTTCCCCAAACACAGTTTGAGAACACTGGCTGAAACTGGGGAAGCTACTGCCTGAGTGCATGGTGATCCCATCAGATCTACTAAAGTTTTATCTCCTTTCTCCCTCCAGCCTCAAACTCAAAAGGCAAAGCAGTTGTCCTAATCATTGCTCTGAAAACTATGGCATTTTCCTTTTCACCACACCTAGAATTCTTCTCTTTAACTAGTATTTTCCTCTTAGGCTATGATCTAAAAATTTTCTTGACTCTGGTAGCATCATAAAGCTGAAAGTAGAGAATGAGCATATACTATCAACCATTTGTTATTTATTATTTTAAATCTTGATCTTGTAAGAAAGGCTAGAAGGTAATGTCAACAGTGCTGAAAACATTATATTTAATGTATCATCTTCCCATTCTCTCCTCTTATTCCTCAGATTCCCTTATGTGCTGATAATTATCTTCCTGCATAAAAGCCCTCATCTCTGTCCCTCCCCAATTCTCGCTGAACACCTAAGTAACTTCTTTTTCTGTAATGTCCTGGAACTCGTAGAGTGGATACAAAAGAGTGACTGCAAATAAATAAGTCACATGCATCTTTCTTAGAGGTCTGACATTTACAAAGAGAGAGAGAAAAGTTGTGGACAAATAATGGTGTCTGCTATTTCAGTAAACAATGAATGTTTTCCTTCCAAAAAGCCATCAGCTATTGTTACCACTCCTGTCATCCCTCCTTCATGCCAACAGTGCATGTTGGAGGGAATTCAGATGAAGAAAAACAAGATACTGGCTTAAGACAGTTAGAACATATGCCAAAGGGATAATTTCAATGAGCCCAGATTCTTGCATCTTCCCATACATATAAAGTTATTTAACTTATATGCAGAGTACATTATGCGGAATGTCAGGAGGATGAGTCACAAGCTGGGATTGAGATTACTGGGAGAAATATGAACAAGCTCAGCTATGCAGATGATACCACTCTAAAGGCAGAAAGTGAAGAGTAACTAAAGAGCTTTTGATGAAGGTGAAAGAGGAGAGTGAGAAAGCTGGTTTAAAACTCACCATTCAAAAAACTAAGATCATGGCATCCTGTCCCATCACTTCATGGAAAATAGATGGAAAAAGGTGAAAAGAGTGGCAGATTTTATTTTCTTGGGATCCAAAATCATTGCAGATGGTGAAGACAACCATGAAATTAAAGGACACTTGCTCCTTGAAAGGAAAGCTATGACCGACCTAGACAGCATATTAAAAAGCAGAGATATCACATGGCTGACAAAGATTTGTATAGTCTAAGCTATGGTTTTCCAGTAGTCATGTATAGAGGTGAAAGTTGGACCATAAAGAAGACTGAGTGCCAAAGAACTGATGCCTTCACATTGTGGTGCTAGAGAAGGTTCTTGAAATTCTTTGGGCAGAAGAAGATCAAACCAGTGAATCCTAAACAAAATCAACTCTGAATATTCATTGAAAGGACTGATGCTGAAGTTTCAGCTTAAATACTTTGGCCACCTGATGTGAAGAGCCAACTCATTGGAAAAGACCCTGATGCTGGGAAAGATTGAGGACAGGAGGAGAAGAGGGCAACAGAGGATGAGATAGTTGGATGGCATCATGGACTCAGCGGACATGAGCTGAGCAAACCAGGAGATAGTGAAGGACAGGGAAGCCAAGCATGATGCAGCCCATGGGATCACAAAGTTAGATCCAACTTAATGACTGAACAACAAACCATGCCACATAGAAATGGGCTAAAATCATTAACTTACGAGGTCTGTTTTTTTTTTTTTTGTGATCAGGAGTAATTCTTTTGATGTTCAACTGCATGGTATTTTGTTTTTTCTCACAGCAAAAAATTCTTATGTGTCCTGGCTCTTAGCTCTGATAGCTCCATTGGTAAAGAATTCGCGTGAAATGCAGGAAACCCCAGTACAATTCCTGTGTTGGGAAGATCCACTGGAGATGGGATAGGCTATACACTCCAGTACTCTTGGGCTTCCCTTTTGACTCAGCTGGTAAAGAATCTGCCTGCAATGTGGGAGATCTGGGTTTGATCCCTGGGTTGGGAAGATCTCCTGGAGAAGGGAAAGGCTACCCACTCCAATATTCTGGCCTGGTTACCCACTCCAATATTCTGGCCTGGGGAATTCCATGGACTGTATAATCCATGGGGTCGCAGAGTTGGAAACGACTGAGCGACTTTACTTTCACAGAATTATCTGAGCGGCTGTCTCCTGGGCTATATAGTCCTCAGTAAGTTCCCAGAATAAAATATAAATCTCAACTTTGAGGCTATGTGTTTTTGCTTTTTTCAACTGGCAGAAGAGGAAGGAAGAGAAGAAGGAGGGAGGGAGGGAGGGAAAGAAAAAGAGCCCCTTAAATCCTTAGAGAATAAAATGGATCCTTCCCATGATGACGATTAAGATTTAAAAACAAAGAAAGCTTTGTGATTCAAGACTGCTCACTCCAGGTATTCCTGAAACACTTATTCTTTCCTAATTTCAGTTTTTATCATACTGTCTCAATCCTGTGAAGAGCAATAGTTATTTTAAATGGAGACTGGATTTTTGGAGATGTTTAAATCTAATACCTCCCTCTCACACATAGCATGGAGCTGATTTTTCCTCTCCTGTGAGTTATATATACTTAGGGCACACAGAGATTGCAACAGTAATATTACCTAATTTATGTAGAGAAAAAATTTTATTATGCTCTTTTAAAATGTTTCAAAATTTAATTTCTAAAATCTCCATATTGCCTATTTACAAGTAGACAATACTCTTCTGAGAGGTCTTCCCTCATCCCTGTTCTTCATTTGCAAGTGCCACCAAAAATTACAAGAGATTCTCTGTAGGGATCCTTATGATAATTATCTCTTTGCTTAGACTAAAACTAGGTATACAGTAAGTGTTTAGAAACCCCTGGAGAGAAGAATACATGAATTATTGCTGCTACATAGATTTATTTTTTTCTCATTGTGTGACTGGATTTCTTGGTGGCTCAGTGGTAAAGAATCCACCTGCCAATGCAGGAGACACAGGTTCAGTTCCTGGGTCAGGAAGATCCCCTAGTGAAGGAAATGGAAACTCACCCCACTATTTTTGCCTGGAGAATCCCATGGGCAGAGGAGCCTGGAGGACTACAGTCCAAGAGGTTGTGAAGAGTTGGACACGGCTGAGTAACTGAGCATGTACTAATGTGACTAAGTGATTTTCCTTCCTTTTTTGACATTAAGGCATTTTTTACAGAAATGGAAAAACATTATTTAATGTGAAAAGCCACCATGATGATTTATTATAATCTTTACCCCAAAATAGAAAGGAACAATTTGTCTTTCCATGTAGTATCAAAATTGTGGGTAGCAAGTTTCAGTTGCTAAATGTAATTTCTGTGCAGATCCTATTCAGTTTGTTCTTCTTGGATGGCTCTGAAGCATTCCTCTAGCCTTCTACCTCTGAGCTTTGTTTTAAGAACATTCTTGTCAGTTGAGATTAAGATAACATTTTTCACTGAACACAAAAGTTGAGAAAGAATTCTAGTCACTTCAGCTGAAGAGTCAGCTGTTCTGTTTCTTCCATCTTTTCTCTGTTCTTCTCCAGAGTGGAGTGTGCCCCCAAGTGACTAAGAGCCAACAGGTATAATTCCTGGTGAGTAAGGAGATGCACAACATCTGCTTATATACAACAAAGGCGAAGTGCTGAATTTCAGGTTAGCTTTCTGTCATTCTATTAAATATTCTAGAAAAATTTTCAAATGTGTATTTCAGGGTGTAGGAAAGACTTCTGCCATACTACGCCATACTTCAGTCACTAAGTCGTGTCCAACTCTTTTGTGAACCATGGACTGCAGCCCGCCAGGCTCCTCTGTCCATGGAATTTCCCAAACAAGAATACTGGAGTGGGTAGTCATTTTCTTCTCCAGGGGATCTTCCCGACCCGGGGACAGAACCTGAATCTGCTGTATTGGCAGGAGTTGTAAGGTAGGTTCTTTATTACTGAACCATCAGGAAAACTTTTCACCAAAATATCTAGAATTTTCTTGACTCCGAAATAATCAGAGGTCTTTGTTAAAATAGTCATACAAAATATTTACTTCATTCTGGATTCCTTTGCCCACAAACCTACTTTTTTCTGAAGTGACTTCAAGTTCAGTTTGAGATCTGCTCATAAAGAAAATTCTTTCATTTAACAAATATTTGTATGCATACAGTGTGATAGTAACTATTACAAAGAGTGGGAGTTTGGGGTTGACATGTTATACTCTGCTATATTTAAAACCGCTATCCAACAAGGACCTACTGTACAGCACAGGGAACTCTGCTCAGTATTCTGTAATAACCTATGTGGGAAAGAAATTTGAAAAAGAATAGAATGTGTATATATTTAACGGAATTACTATGGTGTACACCTGAAACTAACATGGCATTATTAATCAACTATGCTGCTGCTGCTAAGTCACTTCAGTCGTGTCCGACTCTGTGCGACCCCATAGATGGTAGCCCACCAGGCTCCCCCATCCCTGGGATTCTCCAGGCAAGAAATTAATCAACTATGCTACAATATAAAATAAAAGTTTTTGAAAAAAGGGTGGAGAATAAGGCAGAGAAGGTACCTTTTTCATCCTAATGAATTTTTCCTGAAACACATTAGCCCACAATTCTGAACAAGTTGTTTCCCAAATTCTGCCTTACTATATTTTCCCAATGTTTCTCAAGCTCTCTCTCTCTCTCAGAAAGGAATAAGACAACTTTAAATAAAAAAAAAACCACTTGGAATGTTTATTAAAAGTTTAGATTCTCAACCTGTGAAGCCTAGAGATTCTGTTTCAATAGATAGGAGTGACTCAGCAATTTTTATTTAAAAATATTTTCAAATATTTAAAAAATATGCTTTAAAAATTCTTTCAAAAAGTGTGATTTTTGGAGGGGAAGCAGTGTAGAAAGAGCAGAAAGATTTTGTAATATCTGAAAATTGGAGTGATAGAATAGTTAAAAAGCAATTTTATTGTTGATTTAGTGGACAAAAATTGTCAAAGACAGCTTATTCCAGTGCAGAAATGAACTAATAAAGAATAATGACTAATCTTCCCAAATATTTGACCACTGAATTTTCTTCCAACTCACGAGGAGGAAAATTTAAAATAAAACACACAAATATTTAGAATTGTATAGAACTTACAAACATAAAATGAATGCACATTGTTTTCTATTTACATGCTAATAATATAGCATCTATCTAGTCTTTAATAGCTTGCATAGAACTACAGAGAACATTTTTTATATGAATAGAAAACTCCACTACTGTGTAATCACATAATAATATATTTCATGCATTGACAGAGCCAGAAGGTATAGTTAAATCTGAGTAACTTCATTTTTTCCTTAACATAGTACAATACTTAAAAAAGGATCTCTAACTATGTCTTTCTAATCTGAGGTAGAAATTTGCCTAACAGATACAGTCTGTTATTGCTTAAAAAAATTTGAATGGTAGCATTTAGTGTTTGGCACACTTTACTTTCCAGAATTTCCTTTACTGAAAACTAAGATTTGAGGTTTCTTCCCAGAAATATTCACATTTCTAAAGACAACAAATAAAAGAATTAATTTTTATTACCTTCTTGCCGACTGTCTAAATTTTCACCTATTTTTTCCTTCATTTCAGATTTAACACAGCCATTGTGAAATCAATAAAAATGCCTCTTATGTTTACCCAGAAATACAGGTTCCATTTTCTAAAGTAAAGAAATAAAAACAAAAATAAACAATGGGACCCAATTGAACTTAAAACTTTTGTACAGTAAAAGAAATCACTGACAAAACGAAGACAATCTAATGAATGGGAAGAAGATAATTGCAAATAGCATGACTGATAAGGGATTTGCTGTTGCTGTTTAGTCGCCAAGTCACGTCGGACTCTGTGATTCCGTGACTCCGTGGACTGCAGCACACCAGGCTTCCCTGTCCTTCACTGTTGTCTGAAGTTTGCTCAGATTCATGATAAGAGATTAATATTAAAGATATATAAACACCTCATACAACTCAACATCAAAACAAACAACCCAGTTAAAAAATGGGCATAAGAACTGAACAGACATTTTTCCAAAGAGCAAATGCAGATGGCCAAAGGCACATGGAAAGATACTCAGCATTGCTAATCACTGGGGAAATGCAAACCCTAACCATGACTTGATATCAAATCACAACTGTCAGAATGTTTATCATCAAAAAGAACACAAATAATAGTTGGCGAGGATGTGGAGAAAAGGAAACCCTTTTACACTGTTGTTGGGAGTTTAAACTTGTGTGGCCACTGTGGAAAACAGTGTGGAAATTTCTCAAAAAACTAAAACTAGGACTACCATCAGTCAGTTCAGTTCAGTTGCTCAGTCGTGTCCGACTCTTTGAGACCCCATGACTGCAGCACTCCAGGCTTCCCTGTCCATCACCAACTCCTGGGGTTTGCCCAAACTCGTGTCCATTGAGTCAGTGATGCCATCCAACCATCTCATCCTCTGTTGTCCCCTTCTCCTCTGCCTTCAGTCTTTCCCAGCATCAGGGTCTTTTCAAATGAGTTAGCTCTTCACATCAGGTGGCCAAAGTATTGGAGTTTCATATAACCCAGTAATTCTACTTCTGGGTATATAACCAAGAAAACAAAAAACATTAATTTGAAAATATACATGTATTTCAATGTTCATAGCAGCATTGTTTACAATTGCCAAGATCAGGAAGCAACCTAAATGTCCATCAACAGCTGAATGGATAAGGATGTAAAGTATATGTGTGTGTGTATATATATATATACACATATGTATTTGTATATATGTATATATATATGTATGTATATAGGGCTTCTCAGGTGGCTCAGATGGTAAAGAATCTGCCTGCAATGTAGGAGACTTGGGTTTGATCCCCGGGTGGAAGGATTCCCTGGAGAAGGGAATGGCAACCCATTCCAGTATTCTTGCCTGGAGAAACCCATGGACAGAAGAGCCTGGCAAGCTACAGTCCATGGAATCACAGAGTCAAACATGACTGAGCAACAAACGCTTTCACTTTTCATATATGTGTGTATATATATATATATATATTCCTATATGTAGGGCTTCCCTCATAGCTCAGTTCGTAAAGAATCTGCCTGTGATGCAGGAGACCTGAGTTCAATCCCTGGGTTGGGAAGATGCCCCAGAGAAGAGAATGGCAACCCCCTCCAATATTCTTGCCTGGAGAATCCCATAGGCAGAGGAGCCTGGCAGGCTATAGTCCATGGGGTCATAAGAGTTGGACACGATTTAGTGACTAAACCACCACCACCACCATTCATATATGTATATGACCATTCATATATATATATATATATACTTTTCATATATATACATACATACATATATATACAAACAATGGAAAACCACTCAGTCATAAAAAGAATGAAATTTGCCATGTTCAGCAACATGGATGAACCTGGAGATCATTATGCTAAATTAGATAAGTCAGGAATAGAAAGACAAATACTGCATAATATCATATATGTGGAATCTAAAAAATACAGCAAACTAGTAAATATAACAAAAAAGAAGCAGACTCACAGATATAGACGACAAACTAATGGTTATCAGTGGAAGGGAAAGGACATTACAGAGGTGGGGAAATAGGAGGTAGGAACGACTGGATATAAGGCAGGCTGAATGATGTATTGTCCAACATGAGGAACTTAGCCAATATCTTCCCGACCCAGGAACTGAACCAGGGTCTCTTGCATTGCTGATGGATTCATTACCAGCTGAGCTACCAGTGAATCCAAATATATATGGATTATATATATATATATATATATGTATATATATAAATCTTTGTTCTTTGTTGTTCTTTATATATATATATAAATAAAGAACAATAAAGGACAATATAAACTAAAGAATCTTTTATGTTGGGACAATAAAACTGTTCTTAAATTGGATTATGATAATCATCATACCACTTGGTCAAAATATTAAAAGTACAGAATTGTATAATTAAAAGGGTGAATGTTATGGTGTATAAGTTATATTTCAATAAAACTGCTAGAAAATGTTTACTAGGTTTATTTTAATTGCTAGAAGTGTTTGCTAAGCTTTTGGTGGCAAATCTGTGGAGAAAAAAAGGGAAGCAAGTAAAGAAATAGATTTTCCCATATTTCCCCCCTCTATTTCCTTTTTTACTTTCTAAAGACATAGTATCATCATATAGAAATCCTCCTTCAGAAGAAAGGAGTACTTCCTGTAAGCTTAGAAATTTTAGTTAAGATGGATACCTTAGATAAGTATAACAACAAAATGTGTCTGAAAACAATGGCTATAATTTTACTTACTCATAATGAGTTTTCTTGGAAGGCTACATTCTGTATCTTTGTAAGTTTCTGAGTGGAGTTTCCATTACATCTGTAGAGGATGCTCTAGAAGACATATCCATACAGAGCATAAATTGGGCTTCAGGAATTTTAAAAGGCCACGTAATTCTGAATTAAGACACCCAATACATGGAGAATGACACTTACTAGAACGTTTTGCCAAAAACTTACCATATAAAACATTAAAAGAAGTACATTTCTAAAGCAATTCTCTCTTATTCATACATAATTTAATAAATGTTATCAGTATCATTGTCTTCTCTCTGTGGTAGTGATGACATTACTGTGAAAACAAAGACCAGTCTGAGCTTCAGAGATTATTGATCCCATGAGGCACACTGGTGTCATGGCAACACGGGATGCTATACTTTAAGTCCATCTCAAAGAAGTGAGTTCTATAAACCTTAACTAGGCTGAGAGCTTTCCTAAGATGCAAACAACCCTTCTGGGTTGTTCCTCCTCTGGTCACTTAAGTAATCCATGTCCCATAAGTAGTTATTCTCAGAAGAACTGAAAAAGTTGATACTGGTATTTAACTTTGAGAATCGCATTTGATGATTTCCTGAATTCTTGCTGTCTGAACTACACATAACCATCAGTGTCTGAAAACTTTCACGTGCATCACGACACTCAAAGTCTGAGTGTCTTGAACACTGCAGACTCGTTCACATCCTCCTAAAAATGTGGTATCAGTGCTAAGCTAGGATTGCATAGATTCTAAAAGCCACAATGGAGAGTATGTATTTCTAGTACTATACTAGACCTGATACACTGAAGGAAACTATAAAACATTCTGAAGTCAAAGGATAACGAAGGGTGTTAGGCAGCAGCAATAATTAGCCAAAGACCCATTGCTCAGAGAAGTAAGAAGGGAGAAACCTCCAGACAAAAGTGATAGAGATATCTATGATTATTCACTCTCTTCCTGGACTTCTTAGCTTGAACATTTAATACAGGTTCCCAGATCTTTTTAAGTATCTCTCATCTAGGGCTTCTTCATGGTAGGCACTGTGCATGTCTACTCAAACAAACATCTACTCAAAAAAGCTCAGGTGACTTTCAAACTGAGATGTCAAGAGACTTTCTTTTTTCTTGAGAAAGTGATAGAAAAAGTTTCTATTACCAGAAGCATCATATTCATGAAGAATTCGCTCTCAAGAGTAAGATGCTAAATTGATCTTATTTGGCTGCCTAGAAATAAGATGGCTTTGCTTTTTTTTAATGTTTACATTTTTTTGTCCCTATCTTGTGGTATGTGGAATTTAGTTCATTGACCAGGCATGAACCTGCTCCTCCTGCATTGCAAGTATGAAGTCTTAACCACTGGACCACCAGGGAAGTCAAAGGATGGTTTTAAAACACAGAAGGAATTTTCTTCAAAATCTAAAGGTATCATCACAAAATGCATACATTAAAATGAAATACTCGTAATCTGACTTGATAAACTATTGTACACTAGAAAAAACATTAAATGGTATAGGCTCAGTGCTTTGCATGTACTTGTATAAGAAAGTAGCCAACATATGTTGTTACTATTGGTAGAAATTATTAGTAACCAATATTGTGATGACTAGTAGAAAATGGACAGGGATGACTATGTATTTTCTAGTTTTGCTCTTACCGACACCTAAATATTTGGGTGTCATATTTGATGCTTGCTTGATTTCAATATCTGTAACAAATAAACATGATTTTAATAAAAATAATTAAATTTATGAGTGGTTAGGAAGAGAATCATCACATAGAGCATGGCACAAAGCTTTTTGCAACAGGTCATAGAGTTTTTACCACTTGGTGAAATTCCCGCTTTGCAAGAAAAATTTTTGAGATAGAAGTAAACATTTTAAAGACTAAAATAGTTTTCATAATAAGCCATCTTTAGATGGTGAAATGCAAATCTATTCAAAGATACCTTCTCAGATGGAAGATTTTAGTAAATTATAATTCCTGAGGAATCAAAAATGCAAAATATAAAATTTAGAAGAGGCAGAAATGGTGCAAATATCACTATCTCATTTTACAAAACAAGAATATGCTAAGGAGTTCTCTAGACAAAATATCAAGAACCACTATCATGGAAATCCAGTCGTTTAAAAAAGTCCAAACTTTGTTGCCGTATTCATATCATTTTAATTATTTATTTTTAAATTTCTGTAAAAGATGCACAGCATAAAATTTACCATTTTAGCCATTTTATTTATTTATTTCTGGCTGTGCTGGGTCTTCCTGGCTGTGTGGGCTGTTCTCCACTTGCAACTAGTGGGATCAGTTCTCTAGCTGTGGTTTGTAAGAGAAGCAGTGGCTTTTCTTGGTGCAGAAAACATGGGCTTTCGTAGTTTTTGGTACCTGGGCTCAGTAGGTGTGGTTCTGGAGCTCTAGAGCACAGGCTTAATAATTGTGGGGCATAGGCTTATTTGTTCTGCAGCATATGGGATCTTCCCTGGGATTGAACTTGTGTGTCCTGCATTTGCTGGCAGATTCTTTACCACTGAGCCACCAGGGAAACTCTCATTTTAAACATTTTTAACTGTTCAATTTAGTATATTAAATTCACATTTGTGTGAACCATCACCACCACCCATCTCAAAAACTTTTTTCATTTTATGAAACTGAAATTTTGTACCTATTAAAAAATAACTCCCCATTCATCCCTCCTGCTTGGCCCTGGCATCCACCATTCTACTCTCTGTCTCTATGAGTTTAACTTTCTAGGTACCTCATATTTGGGGTATCATACAGTATTTATTCTTTTGTGACTGGCTTATTTCACTTAACATAATGTCTTCATGGGTCATCCATGTTGTAATGTGTCAGAACTTTCTCCTTTTTAAGGTTGAATAGTATTCTCTTGTATTATATACCACATTTTGTCTATTCATTTATCTGTCCATAGGCATTTACGTTGCTTTCACATTTTGGCAGTTGTGAATAACACTATCAGGTGAGTATTAAATAACTGTTCAAGTCCCTGCTTTCCTTTTAGGTGTACCAAGAAATGAAGTTTACCAGAAGAATTTACAGTATTTCAGAATTATGTTATTACACAATTTACAGTAATTCTATAGTTAGTTTTTTGAGGAACTATCATACTATTTTCCACAATGTCTGCCTCCTTCTACATAATCCTGGCAATGCACAGGGTTCCAATTTCCTCACATTTTTTCCAACATTTGTTATTTTCTGTGGTCTTTTCCCCCCCTTTTTAAATTTTATAATTTTTGATTTGCATTTCCCTGATAATTATTGATGTGGAACATTGGCTTCCCAGGTGGTGCAGTGGTAAAGAATATGCCTGCCAATGCAGGAGACCCAAGAGATGTGGGTTCAATCCCTGGGTTGGGAAGATCCCCTGGAGTAGGAAATGGCAACCTCTTTTGGTATTCTTGCCTGGAAAATTCCATGGATAGGATCCTGTAGACTACAGTCCATGGGGTCACAAAGAGTTGGACATGGCTAAATGACTGAGCACATACACACATCTTTTTATGGGTTCATTGAGAGATTATTTTATTTTTTTGGGAAATGTAGATTCAAGTCCTTTGTCCTTTTTTTTTAAATTGGGTTGCTTGGTTTGTTCTTTTCTTTATATAGTCTGAATATTAATCCCTTATCAGATATGTAATTTGCAAATGTTCTCTCCCATTCTATGGGTTGTTTCTTCACTCTATTGATAGTGTCCTTTAATGCACAAAAATTTTAAATTTTGATGCAATCCACTTTATCTATTTTTTATTTTCTTGATCAAATATTTATCTTAACAGAATGATTTTCAGTTGAATTGGCCATGGTTATGATCGGTTGTACTCAGGACAGAGTTTTCCACATAGACCAAATTAAAGTAAGAGCAGAGTTTGATTGTATTCTCTGCCATTCATGCATTCTACAGGGTTGGTGCACAGTTTCACCTGATTATAAGCAGTTTTTATTTTTCTATTTTTTTCATTTGATTTCTCTTGCATTTTCAAATAAAATGATTATTTTAAACCCAAGTTTGTGTCCAAAAAGATTCTGAAACAGATTTTTTTTTAGTTGCCATTATTCCTTCTTCTTGGATGTACTATATCTGAATTCTCCAAAATTTACCTCTAGGGCTGGACAGTTTTCCAATCCATTTCTTTTACGGTTACTTTACTTCCTAGTCATATGTTGTTTAAATACAGAGAGGTGCTGAAGTGTTCTGGACGTCTACTATGTCTTTAGGAATTCCAGATTTTCAGGAAAAGAGGCAATTTCAAAAACAATGTGGAAGTTCCTCAAAAAACTAAAAATAGAACCACCATATGATCCTGATATTTCATTTTTGGGTATATGTCTGAAAAAAAGTAGTAATTGGAAAAGACACATGTACCTATTGTTTGTAGCAGCACTATTTTCCATAGCCAAGATATGGAAGCAGCCCAGTGTCCATCAGCAGATGAATGGATAAAGATGTGATATATATACACACACATATATATCTCCATGGAATATTACTCAGCCATAAAAAGAATGAAATTTTGCCATTTTCAGCAATATAGACCTAGATAGTATGCTAAGTGAAATAAGTCAGACAGAAAAAGAAAAATACTGTATGATATCACTTATATGTGGAATCTAAAAAATAAAACAAATGTATATATCAAAACAGAAACCGACTCATACACATAGGAAGTAACCTAGTGATTACTGGTGCAGAGAGGAAAGGGGTGAGGGACAATGTATGTATACAGGATCAAGAGATATGAACTACTTTGTATAAAATAGATAAGCAACAAGGATATATTATACAAGAACAAGGAATTATAGCCATCATTTTGTAATAATTTTTAATGGAATTTAATTTATGAAAATACTGAATTACTATGTTATATACTTTTTGAACTGTGGTGTTGGAGAAGACTTTTGAGAGTCCCTTAAGCTGCAAGGAGATCCAAGCAGTCCATTCTGAAGGAGATCAGCCCTGGGATTTCTTTGGAGGGAATGATGCTAAAGCTGAAACTCCAGTATTTTGGCCACCTCATGCGAAGAGTTGACTCATTGGAAAAGAGGGACTGGGAGGGACTGGGGGGGGGAGGAGAAGGGGACGACAGAGGATGAGATGGCTGGATGGCATCACGGACTCAATGAACGTGAGTCTGAGTGAACTCCGGGAGATGGTGATGGACAGGGAGGCCTGGCGTGCTGCAATTCATGGGGTCGCAAGAGTCAGACATGACTGAGCGACTGACCTGAACACTTGAAACTAATATAATATTATAAATCAGCTATATTTCAATGAAGAGACAGTTTCAAAGACCTCATGATAGTCTGAGTACATTGCATTGTGCTTTAATTATATTTAGGTAATGGGCCTCCTCTGGTGACTGAGAAGGTAAAGAATCTGCTTGCGATGCAGGAGACCCAAGTTCAGTCCCTGGTCAGGAAGATCCCTTGGAGGAAGTCATGGCAACCCATTCCAGTACTCTTGCCTGGAGAATCCCATGGCGAGGGGAGCCTGAGGATCTACAGTCCATGGGGTTGCAAAGAGTTGGACATGACCAACCAACACTTTCACATTTCAAAGGTCCTCCCAGATTTAATCAAATACCTGCTCTAATGGATAAAGCTGAACAGTTTCGACCATGGCCTGCAGCACACCAGGCTTCCCTGTCCATCACCAACTCCCAGAGCTTACTCAAACTCATATCCATTGAGTCACTGATGCTGTCCAACAATCTCATCCTCTGTCGTCTCCTTCTTCTCCTGCCTTCAATCTTTCCCAGCATCAGGGTCTTTTCCAATGAGTCAGTTCTTTGCATCAGGTGGCCAAAATTATTGGAGTTTCAGTTTCATCATCAGTCCTTCCTTCCAATGAATATTTAGGACTGATTTCCTTTAGGATGGACTAGTTGGAGTTCCTTGAAGTCCAAGGGATTCTCAAGAGTCTTCTCCAACACCGCAGTTCAAAAGCATCAATTCTTCAGCATTGTTTTCTTTATAGTTCAACTCTCACATCCATACATGACTATTGGAAAAACCATAGCTTTGACTAGGTGGGCCTTTGTTGACAAAGTAATGTCTCTGCTTTTTAATGCTGTCTAGGTTGGTCATAGCTTTTCTTCCAAGGAGCAAGCGTCTTTTAGTTTCATGGTTGTAGTCACCATCTGCAGTGATTTTGGAGCCCCCCCCATATTAAGTCTCTCACTGTAAATAAACACCTAAAGTTTGACATTGTCTAAATCAGATTAAGACTATGAGTGGGCTCCAAATCCTAACATATTACATGTAAAAGTTTTTAAAAAGGTGTATTTTTTAGGAAGAGTACATATGAGGAAAAAGCTTGTTTACAAGTTGGTGGAGGGCTAGATGGTAGGTCTTCAGAATTTCTAGGTAAGCGCTTCAGTACAAATATATGGATACATTTAACTATTTTTTTGTATTTTAAATGAATTCTTTAAGAAACATGCTCAGGATTTGGAGAGGATTTTGGTTTTCCAGCACTCACTGTTGAAAACTAAAGCTCAAAGTGTTGATATCACTATCAGCTGAAATAAGCCAGGCACCAGCTGTGAGCTCTTGTCGAAAAACAGAGGAGTTAGAGGTCAGACAAGTTCCAAGATGGAAGAAAGAGATGTGAAAACAGGATGTGGATCTGCACTTCACACAACTGAAAGTTCAGATGAACTAGACTTAAAACTAAAAAAGAAAATTTTAATGAAGTTTCAATAATTAATTTTCAGATATCTGGGTTGGAATGGATTTCTAACACAAAAGGAAGATATTATTACCAAAAGTCACTATTCAAAAATTGCAAGTAAAATTGAAAAGCATACTGAGAAAATAATCACCTCAGACAGGAGAGCTGACATTTTTTACATTGATTTCTTTAAAAAAAATCCAAGACATGAGGTCCTAAAAATAGCCAAAATATAGAAAAGTAGCTATCATATACTGCAGACCTTGACTGAGTGACTTAGTCACCAGGAAAAGTGCACAACTCCAATCTGATAATTTTATATTGACAGTAAAGTGAATCAAAAACAAACACGTGACGTAAGGGACCTACCTAGTTCATTCTCTGGATCATTCCATTTCCCCAGTTAGTATAGTTGCTTGGATTAGAGGTGGTTATAAAGAGTGCCTGCTATTCCTGAGCCATTTCTCAGAGGACTGAATTGGTAAACATAAGGTTATTAATGGTGGTGTGCTGCTATAGCATTTGTGGCAGTACAAAAATACAGCTTTCCTGAAGACCTAGCAACCTAAGTTACATTGGGATGTATTCTAAAGGGAACATGTCTCCATACCCTGAATTATTCTGTGTCAATTGTGACATGATTCCCAGGGGTTGACTTATTCCCTCAGGGGTGAGAAAAAGCACGTTTTTGGTATTCTTTCTTATACAGTCTTTTCCTCAACAACCTGTTTAGGTCTGAACAAACAAGGAGAGTTAGCAAAATATACATGTGTAGACTTTCTTAACCTCTCCAGTGACATCATTACAATTTCTTTCCTACCTCAACTCCATAAGCTAGCAACAGACCAACCAGTTCGTTTTCTCGTATTTACCTAAATTGCATATTGTTCACTTACCAGCTATTATTATCTCTTCCTCTAGTAGTTCTAGGTCATTTTTTTTTTCTAATAAATTTTGGTTCAATCACTCTCTTTTTCTGTTGTCTTAGCCATAATTTTAATCCTATAATAAAAGCAAACTAGAGTTTAGGACAAAATATATTTTTCTCACAAATAAGCACAAACATTGTCTCAGATTGAGGTCACCAAAAGGTATATTCAGGTTCCTAATTTTTCCTATGAATTTTGCTTCATCTAAATACCCACCTTATAATGCAATTGCATGAATGCCCAAGACTGTATTAGGGTATGATACTGTATTCGAAAAATGGAGGCTGTATCACTGTGTAAAGTTTTAAAATCACTTGAAATAGACAAGTCCTGAGTCAATGGTTACATCTACATGTCAATCACATCGCAAATGGCTGCTTTATGCAAATATTTCTGATACCAACCTGTAATAAATCAGTGACAATAAGTGGGCATTAAATATGCAGTGAAGCAATTTGCTGTTTTCAATGCTAGCAGTCAATAAAATAGAAAATATTTAATGTCAGTTTCAACAAACAACAGTGCTAACCTGAACTTTAAGTAAAAATAAATTTGTTTGTTATTCATGTGTTGGATTGGCATTTGAAGATTGTTTGTTGGGTAAATTGTCATTATTCTAAATAGGTAGTTTTGAAGCTGTTCTGCTTCTTATCCTATGGACATTAAATAGATCTTACATTTTCAGGGTATATGTAAAACTACAGAAATATCAGATCTAGGACTAGATTTAAGTTGTCATCTTTCTACTAAACCGGTATCATCTATCATTATTAAGTATTTTAGATTTTTTTTTGGCTGTAATTAACTTGAAAAAAATTGTTTGTATGGTTGTACTTTTGCTATAAAGTATTCTTAGTTTTATTTGTATTTAACATTATATTCAAAGGAATTTAATGTAAGCATTTTTTAAAAATTGAACCCAAATGTTATTCAAGATTGAGAGTTTGCAAAGAAAAGGAAAGGATATATTTCCTTTCTTTAACTCTAAAGGTTATTAAGAAGAAATTTCAAGTAAAAAAAGTAGTCCTGTGAAAAGATGGAAAGAACCCACACATTCAAGCTGTATTAACATTAGAGTTAGCCAGATAAAATATACATTTTTGAAATAAACATTTTATTTGGTGATTTCCCAATATCACAAAAGTAGTGAAAGGTCGTTGTTGAATTATGACGCCGGGATTCTTGGCCTCCGGAGGAGAATTCAGTCCGGGGCCAGAGACGAGGCTTGATTGCTCAGAGCTTGTGTAATAAAGTTTTATTAAAGTATAAAGGAGATAGAGAAAGCTTCTGACATAGGCATCAGAAGGGGGTAGAAAGAGTACCCACCTGCTAGCCTTCAGCTGGATATTATATAGTCACCAGCAGCCTGTTAACTTAGAATGGCACCAGGCCCCTCACCCATAAGATGTATTTTGGGATAACCTTGGCTCCAAATGGTTTATCTTGGGCCATAAAATGATTAACTTGAATCTTGAAGAAGGGCAGGTCACCATACAAAAAGTTTCATTTACATAGATTAGAGGAACAATATAGGAGTATAACATACTGGTTTATCAAGTAGGTTCTGAGCCCAAAAGGCAAAAGTTTTATTAAAGTATAAAGGAGATAGAGAAAGCTTCTGACATAGGCATCAGAAGGGGGTAGAAAGAGTACCCACCTGCTAGCCTTCAGCTGGATATTATATAGTCACCAGCAGCCTGTTAACTTAGAATGGCACCAGGCCCCTCACCCATAAGATGTATTTTGGGATAACCTTGGCTCCAAATGGTTTATCTTGGGCCATAAAATGATTAACTTGAATCTTGAAGAAGGGCAGGTCACCATACAAAAAGTTTCATTTACATAGATTAGAGGAACAATATAGGAGTATAACATACTGGTTTATCAAGTAGGTTCTGAGCCCAAAAGGCAGAACCAACTTGAGGACAGAGTTTGGGGTGGATGCAAAGTACATTAGCATAGCTTAAGACAAACATTTCCATAAGAAAAAGGCATTGGTTAACTTCAGGTGAAATCAGATGTCATATGGCAACACAGAATTTTAAGAGAAACCTCCTTTTAAATTTGTATAGAGAAGGAAAAAATATCGCTAGTTTGTTTCCTCCTGCCGCTTAAGAGAGAGAAAATGTCTGACACTTGCAGGCTGTTTCCTCCGTTTGGAGACCCCTGGCCTTCCTGTCTGTTACCCTCTCAGTAGGTTGTACGATTCTTTTTTGACAGCATATTTTTAAATAAAAAATATTAACTTCAAATCTGATTTTAGGCAAGTACTAAAGTTTTGTATTATAAAATGCAGCCATATGACTGCTACACTACATTTCTTTTCCCCAAAGATTTATTGTAAACTAAAATTCTCGTCTATTTTCCTTGACTGGCTTTGATATACATTTTCAAAATACATGCTTTATTAGTCAGTCAGTCAGTTCAGTCGCTCAGTCTTGTCCAACTCTTTGAGACCCCATGAATAGCAGCATGCCAGGCCTCCCTGTCCATCACCAACTCCTGGAGTTCACCCAAACTCATGTGCATAGAGTTGGTGATGCCAGCCAGTCATCTCATCCTCTGCCGTCCTCTTCTCCTCCTGCCCCTAATCTTCCCAGCATCAGGGTGTTTTAAAATGAGTCAACTGTTCGCATGAGGTGGCCAAAGTATTGGAGGTTCAGCCTCAGCATCAGTTCTTCCAATGAACATCTAGGACTGATCTCCTTTAAGATGGTTTGGTTGGATCTCCCTGCAGTCCAAGGGACTCTCAAGAGTCTTCTCCAACACCACAGTTCAGTTCAGTTCAGTTCAGTCCCTCAGTCATGTCCGACTCTTTGCAACCCCATGAATTGCAGCATGCCAGGCCTCCCTGTCCATCACCAACTCCCAGAGTTCACTCAGACTCACGTTCATTGAGTCCGTGATGCCATCCAGCCATCTCATCCTCTGTCGTCCCCTTCTCCTCCTGCCCCCAATCCCTCCCAGCATCAGAGTCTTTTCCAATGAGTCAACTCTTCACATGAGGTGGCCAAAGTACTGGAGTTTCAGCTTCAGCATCATTCCTTCCAAAGAA
Organism: Aepyceros melampus; assembly: GCA_006408695.1. NCBI lineage: Eukaryota > Metazoa > Chordata > Mammalia > Artiodactyla > Bovidae > Aepyceros > Aepyceros melampus. The sequence continues at coordinate 283,673 of SJXQ01009461.1, read as the reverse complement.
ATCCCAGGGTTGATCTCCTTAAGAATGGACTGGTTGGATCTCCTTGCAGTCCAACGGACTCTCACGAGTCTTCTCCAATACCACAGTTCAAAAGCATCAATTCTTCAGTGTTCAGCCTTCTTCACAGTCCAACTCTCATATCCATACATGACCACTGGAAAAACCATAGCCTGGACTAGACAGACCTTTGTTGGCAAAGTAATGTCTCTGCTTTTCAATATGCTATCTAGGTTGGTCATAACTTTTCCTCCATGGAGCAAGCAAGCGTCTTTTAATTTCATGGCTGCAGTCACCATCTGCAGTGATTTTGGAGACCCCCAAAATAAAAGTCTGGCACTATTTCCACTGTTTCCCCATCTATTTCCCATGAAGTGATAGGATCAGATGCCATGATCTTCATTTTCTGAATGTTGAGCTTTTAAGTCAACTTTTTCACTCTCCTCTTTCACTTTCATCAAGAGGCTTTTGAGTTCCTCTTCACTTTCTTCCATAAGGGTGGTGTCATCTGCATATCTGAGGTTATTGATATTTCTCCCGGCAATCTTGATTCCAGCTTGTGCTTCTTCCAGCCCAGCGTTTCTCACGATGTACTCTGCATATAAGTTAAATAAGCAGGGTGACAATATACAGCCTTGACATACTCCTTTTCCTATTTGGAACCAGTCTGTTGTTCCATGTCCAGTTCTAACTGTTGTTTCCTGACCTGCGTATAGGTTTCTCAAGAGGCAGGTCAGGTGGTCTGGTATTCCTGTCTCTCTCAGAATTTTCCACAGTTGATTGTGATCCATGCAGTCAAAGGCTTTGTCATAGTCAATAAAGCAGAAATAGATGTTTCTCTGGAACTCTCTTGCTTTTTCCATGATCCAGGGGATGTTGGCAATTTGATCTCTGCTTCCTCTGCCTTTTGTAAAACCAGCTTGAACATCTGGAAGTTCACAGTTCACGTATTGCTGAAGCCTGGCTTGGAGAATTTTGAGCATTAGTTTACTAGCATATGAGATGAGTGCAATTGCGTGGTAGTTTGAGCACTCTTTGGCATTGCCTTTCTTTGGAATTGGAATGAAAACTGACCTTTTCCAGTCCTGTGGCCACTGCTGAGTTTTCCAAATTTGTTGGCATATTGAGTGCAGCACTTTCACAGCATCTTTCAGGATTTGAAATAGCTCAACTGGAATTCCAATACCAGAATGGTGTGAAAGAATGATATTAATATTCTTATAACTAATACCAATGCAACTATTCAAATTTTGTATTTTTATAAGGTCTAACAACTTATAAAATGCTTTCTCTTATATTAATTTTCACAATGATATTTTGAAGAAGGCCATCACTCAAAGTTTACAGGTGAAAACATAGAAGTAAAGAAGCTTATCTCAGATCATAGAGTTGGGGATTAATTTAACTGAGAAGCCTAATTTGGCCCTTTTCCACAATTACTTCCTCTCCCCTCTACCATGTTGCTTCACAACCATTTTCCCACTCTCCTTCTGCCCTTCCTGTCTCCAGTTTCTCTCCTGATCCAGGTCTTCCTTTGTACAGCTACAAGAATGATCTGCTTACAGAAATAAATCTGCTCCTGTAGCTCCTCTTCTCATAAAACAGGGAGCTCTCTTATTCTCTCTCTCTCTCTTTTTAATTGTGGCGAGAAACTTAAACATGAGTTTTACCTTTTTTGAAAATTTTTAATTGTATGATATGGTTTTTAAAGTATAAGCACTACATTGTATAGCAGATCTCTAGAACTTAATTATCTTGTGTAATTGAAAGTGTATTCCTGTTAAAACAATTCCCCATTTCTCCATGCCCCAGCTCCTGGAAACCACCATTCTAATGTTTTGACTACTTTAGGTATTTAATACAAATGAAATCATACAGTATTTGTCCTTCTGTGACTGGCTTGTTTCATTTAGCATAATGTCCTCTAGGTACATTCATGGTTTTTGCAGGATTTTCTTCTTTTTTTTAAGACTGAGTAATATTCCACTCCATGTATATAGCACATTTTCTTTGTCTGTCCATCTGTTGATAGACCTTTAGGTTGTTTCATATCCCGGCTATTTGAATAACGCTGCAATGAATATGGAAGTGTGGGTATCTCTTTAAGAGTCTAATTTCAGTTCTTCTGTCTGTATATCCAGAAGTGAAATTGCTGGATGATAATGGCAGTTTCATTGCAATTTTTCGAGGAATCTCCATACTGTTTTCCATAGTGAGTGCATCATTTTTACATCTCTTCCAACAGTGTAAAAGAATTCCAATTTCTTCACATCTTTAACAGCACTTATTTATTTATTTTTTTATAGTAGCTATCCTAACAGGTTGTGAAATGATATTACACTGCCATTTGATTTGTATTTCCCTGATAATTAGTGATGTTGAGGACCTTTTCATATACTTTTGGTCATCCTCCAACACCATATAGCTCTTTGGAGAAATATCTATTCAAGTTCTTTGACCATTTTTTAAACTCAAGTTATGTGTTCCATTTTCATTTTGGTTTTACTACTGAGTTGTAGGTATGCTTTATATATTTTGGATATTAACTTCTTCCTTATCAGATATGAGTTTGCAAATATTTACTCCTGTTCCATAGGTTGATTTTTCATTTTGTTAGTTGTTTCTTCTGTGGTGCAGAAGATTTTTAATTTGACATAGTCCTGTTTGTCTATTTTTGCTTTTGTTTCCTGTGCTTTTTATGTAATGTCCAATAAATTATTGATGAAAGTTCAATGAACAATAAAGTTATGAAGAAAAACAGGAATTTTGTTTGAGTGAAATTGAGGGTTTTATCTTGGGAAACAACTCTTGGAAAGTTCTGAGAACTGTTTCATCTATTAGAACGTAAAACAAAGGATTGCATATCAAAGCAAGATACTGATATTTTACACAAAGTTTGTTAAAGATGCATAATCCAGCTAAGCACTTGCAAAGTGAGAAACAAGTCACCATGACCCCCTACACAGTTGTGAAAGAACACTTATTCATTAAAGAACTTATATTACTAGAATCAGAAGAAAGAGAAAAAATTGATCTTTATAGTGGAGCAGGTCCTTCCATCTTTGAGGAGCTCTGGACAGAGGATGAGATGGTTGGATGGCATCACTGACTTGATGGACAAGAGTTTGAGCAAGCTTCGGCAGTTGGTGATAGACGGGGAAGCCTGGAGTGCTGTAGTCTACGGAGTTGCAAAGACTTGGACAATATTGAGAAACTGAACTGAACTGAAGATCCTCACTGCACTTTAACAAGGGATGGAAGAGGCCCAAAGAGACACACAGAAACAGATGTTTTATGTTTAGTTTTTTTGTTTGTTTGTTTTCTCCTTCCTTAAAATATAAATTTCTTTCATCAAAATAATTACCAAGACCATGTTTATGATTTTTCTCCTATGTTTTCTTTTAGGATTTTTAGAGTTAGTTTTTCTATTTAAGTTTTTAACCCATTTTCAGTTTACTTTTGTATATGGTGTAAGTAAGGGTCTAATTTCGTTCTGTTGCATGTGGATATCCAGTTTTTTTAGCACCATTTGTTGGAGATTATCTTTTTCCTTTGTGTATTCTTGTCTGCCTTGTCAAAGATCAGTTTTCCAGTGTAGGACTGTTTTTTAAAAATCAGTAGTTTTAATGTATATACAAGTACTTTATTTTCCCTTCAACTTTAATATACTATCAAACAGTTCCTCATAATTTCATGTCTTTGAAGTTCTCAGTTTTAGCATTTGCAAACTATTCCAACAAGTAAATATACCATCAGTTATTTAACCCTTCTGATATCATTCAAAATATGAATGATTTAGTTTTATAGGTCTTTTAAAATCATATTTGCAGCTTCAATATTTTCACCAAGATTGGGCATGTTAAAAAATATTCAATAAATCAGTACTAAAGAAATCTGCTGCCTAGGAAACTTATGTTATCTCTATTCATCTTCTTGTTTTGATTAATTTTAATCCCATGTACAGAAAATTAACCAAAAATTTGCCATAGAGTTAGGGGAATGGGAAAGATGGAAAAACTATCTGAAGATTTTAGTCTGAAGCTTTTCCTTGAAAACATATCAGGTGATAGTTCCCAGGGTTATCATGGCCATTCCATATAGATGGTTGTGTGTTTATGTTTGCACCTGTCTGAAATATTTCATTTGATCCTGTTAACTACAGAAACTACCTATCAGTGCTACCAGTGAAATAGAAAGAAGGCCATACAAGTATCTTTTCCAAAACATCAAATGCACTATGTGTGATTACATATCAGGCTTGTAGTATGAAAGCTTGCTATTTCCTTTGGAAAGGGCAGTACTGTCTTGGGGCTCAAGAAAATGTCACAAGGTGAATAAATGGGAACTAATTATAGAAGTTCTTGCTTAAATATTTGACTTTACTTACCAACATAGGATTTGCTTCAGTGTATCAGTGGAAACAGAGTGGGGAATGGGCTAAGAGGTGAGTGGAAAAACACTTTTCATTTCTATATATACAAATAGTAAAATTAAAACTAGCTGAGCAAAACATGACTAATATGTGTTTGTTGAAATAAATTACATATTTCAAAAATATTGACATTAGTACTTACGTTAGTTTCCATTGCATAACAGGAAATATAATACAGAAGAAAGTCAAGTACAAGGGGAGAAACAAAGGATCTGGATTTATACTTGGGTTGATAGCCCATCTCTAATCCCTATCACTGCTGAGGGCCTAAATAAGTCTTTTAACTTCTCTGATTTTTAGATTTCTAACCCTTAAATCCCACTTCATGGGAAATAGATGGGGAAACAGTAGAAACAGTGTCAGACTTTGTTTTTTTGGGCTCCAAAATCACTGCAGATGGTGACTGCAGCCATGAAATTAAAAGGCGCTTACTCCTTGGAAGAAAAGTTATGACCAACCTAGATAGTATATTCAAAAGCAGAGACATTACTTTGCCGACTAAGGTCCGTCTAGTCAAGGCTATGGTTTTTCCAGTAGTCATGTATGGATGTGAAAGTTGGACTGTGAAGAAGGCTGAGCGAAGAAGAATTGATGCTTTTGAACTGTGGTGTTGGAGAAGACTCTTGAGAGTCCCTTGGACTGCAAGGAGATCCAACCAATCCATTCTGAAGGAGATCAACCCTGGGATTTCTTTGGAAGGAATGATGCTAAAACTGAAGCTCCAGTACTTTGGCCACCTTATGCGAAGAGTTGACTCATTGGAAAAGACCCTGATGCTGGGAGGGATTGGGGGCAGGAGGAGAAAGGGACGACCGAGGATGAGATGGCTGGATGGCATCATGGACTCAATGGACGTGAGTCTGAGTGAACTCTGGGAGTTGGTGATGGACAGGGAGGCCTGGCGTACTGCGATTCATGGGGTTGCAAAGAGTCGGACACGACTGCGCGACTGAACTGAACTGAACTTTTAAAATATGAATAATTTGTTATCTTTGCCAAACTGACCTAAAAGTAAAATGAGACAATTTAGCATTTGGTACTCAGTAGGTATTTGAAAAATAGAAGCTACTATATTATGTCATATACTGGTGTCCAAAAAATAAATAGGAAAATGGGTTTTGTCTAAAAAGGCATGAGGAACACACTGCAAAGAATATATTATCATGGCACTACTGCTTTCTTCTTCTTTTTTTTCTTTTAGTAATCTGTAACCAAGTTTACCTGATGTTATTTTAAATACACAGGTCTCTCTATTTGTTTACATAATGCCTCTCAGTGTTATTTGGAGACATCCAATGCCTGACTACCTATTATATGGTGGTTCAATCAATTTTTTTCTGTTCCCACAAATAATAAGAATCTCTAAAATTACATCAATGTTTGCATAAAATTTAGGGTAATATCTGCTATGACCGTGTCCACTTAACTCATTAAACTTGAAGGCACAAACCTGAGTCTCATAAAGTGCTCTTGCAAATAAGGTCTCCTAATCAAAGAGCAGGAACTTCCCAAGTGGTGCTAGTGGTAAAGAACACGCCTGCCAATGCAGGAGACAAAGGAGACGTGAGTTCAGTCCCTGGGTTGGGAAGATCCCCTGGAAGGGGGGGGGGGGCATGGAAACCCACTCCAGTATTCTTGTCTGGAGAATCTCATGAATAGAGAAGCCTGGTGGGCTACCGTCCATAGGATCGCAAAGAATTGGATATGACTGAAGTGACTTAGTGTGCATGCAACCAAAGAACATAACTCTGTTCAGATTCTCCTTTATAATTGGAATATTTTTCCCCAAAGACACATGTAGAGAAAGCTTTGGTTATTCAACCTAAAACAGCAAATTCACAAATAAAGGCTCTTCCTCTATGCCTTGTTCCTTCATCTGGATCTAAGGGAATCTCAAACCCTTTTGGAAGCAAGCAAAAACATATTAATGATGTCAAAGTGGAGATGGGAAATCAGGGGGAAGAGGCAGTGAAATTTGATACATAGACCATTAAAGTCAAGTTTATATATTACCATCTAGAATACACCTGAGATGTCTTTGAATTTGGTTTATTTATATAAAGCTTTTTCTCTCATCAAAATATAAAAGCTCCAGGACCTGTAGGAAAAGACAGAAATGAGCTTCGAAGTCCTAAGATGAAGACAAACACATCAGTGATTTAATGACAATCCCTGCAGAGTCTGTAATAAGTGCTACATGAACAAGATGTGGCAATTTCTATTCAAAATGGTCTGCTGTAGATGATTTATTATACATTGTGTGAAAATGACTTCCTGCATCCAACATAAACTGTTTTGTTCAGCAGATGACCAATTTCTGCTCTTAGTGCCAAGACATGCCTGATCAGTGATGACAACCTCCCAGTCCATTTCTGATGGACAGATGGTAGGCCATGGACTGTCCTTTGCTCCATATGGTCATATGGATGCTTCTTCACACCAACTCTAATGGGATTGAGTGAAGGCTTACAGACTTGGGAAAACAGCATGTGAAAAGGTCACTCCTATTTTGTTGATAGATCTCTATTATGAAAGAATAATAGAGGTGGGGATATTTATTCTTCTCTGAAAACAATTTTCTGACTTCTTTTAAACCAATTCCTGTTGGTAAACTGCTCCATTAAAATATGATCAAGGGGATAATTCCCAGTAATGTTTATATGAGTCAATAATCAAGACAAGACAATTATCTTAATTTTTAGCTTGAGGCTTTCTTCATATTTGAGGTCATTGATTTTAAAACATCTGTATTTGAATCAAGTGTCAGGATACCATCCTCTGACTCTAGCCATTTTCTTGGCTGTATATTTTCATTGTTGTATAGCATAATCTCTGAACAATTTATTTAATAATGTCCCCTTATCATAATCCATTAAATATTCAGATGTCTTATCTGCCTCAGTCCAGTTCAGTTCAGTTCAGTCACTCAGTCGTGTCTGACTCTGCATCCCCATGAATCACAGCACGCCAGGCCTCCCTGTCCATCACCAACTCCCAGAGTTCACTCAGACTCATGTCCATCGAGTCAGTGATGCCATCCAGCCATCTCATCCTTGGTTGTCCCCTTCTCCTCCTGCCCCCAATCCCTCCCAGCATCAGAGTCTTTTCCAATGAGTCAAGTCTTCGCATGAAGTGGCCAAAGTACTGGAGTTTCAGCTTTAGCATCTTTCCTTCCAAAGAAATCCCAGGGTTGATCTTCAGAATGGACTGGTTGGATCCCCTTGCAGTCCAAGGGACTCTCACGAGTCTTCTCCAACACCACAGTTCAAAAGCATCAATTCTTTGGCACTCAGCCTTCTTCACAGTCCAACTCTCACATCCATACATGACTACTGGAAAAACCATAGCCTTGACTAGATGGACCTTTGTTAGCAAAGTAATGTCTCTGCTTTTGAATATGCTGTCTAGGTTGGTCATAACTTTTCTTCCAAGGAGTAGGCATCTTTTAATTTCATGGCTGCAATCACCATCTGCAGTGATTTTGGAGCAGAAAAAAAAATAAAGTCTGACCCTGTTTCCACTGTTTCCCCATCTATTTCCCATGGGACCGGATGCCATGATTTCATTTTCTGAATGTTGAGCTTTAAGCCACCTTTTTCGCTCTCCTCTTTCACTTTCATCAAGAGGCTTTTGAGTTCCTCTTCACTTTCTTCCATAAGGGTGGTGTCATCTGCATATCTGAGGTTATTGATATTTCTCCTGGCAATCTTGATTCCAGCTTGTGTTTCTTCCAGTCCAGCGTTTCTCATGATGTACTCTGCATATAAGTTAAATAAGCAGGGTGACAATATACAGCCTTGACATACTCCTTTTCCTATTTGGAACCAGTCTGTTGTTCCATGTCCAGTTCTAACTGTTGCTTCCTGGCCTGCATACACTATGGAACTTCTTTTCCTTAAAATGGATTATTGGCATTTCTAAAAGTAAATACAGCCCTGAGCAAAAAATAACTTTGTATTTGTTATGTAGCAAATTATGTGCTTTGATCTCTTAACAGATGATATAGTTTCAACTACTAAAGTTCACATTGTGGTCTCAGTTTGGAACTGAGCTGCAAGAAGAGTTCAGTGTATGCGGGTTTGTCTGCAAGTGTCTTCCCCATTCCTGCTTGTTAGAATTGATACAATACCCCAACCATACTAATTACAGTATTTACCATACTAATTCCTCCATTTGTGCTTGATTTTCCAAACAAAGTACAGTTCCCTAGGCAGCAGTTCCCAAGATTTTGGGCACCAGAAACTGGTTTCATGAAAGACAATTTTTCCATTGACCCAGGAGTATGTGTGTGTGAGGGGTTGGGTGTGGGGGGGGATGGTTTCAGGATGATTCAGGCACATTGTTTATTGTGCCCTCCATTTATTAATTTATCAGCTGCCCTGGTTGCTCAGATGGTAAAGAATTTGCCTGCAATGCAGGAGAACCAGGTTTGATCCCTGATCAGGAAGATTCCCTGAAGAAAGGAATGGCAACCCACTCCAATATTCTTGCCTGGACAATTCCATGGGCAGAGGAGCCTGCTGGGCAAGAGTCCTTGGGGTCGCAGTGAGACACAACTGAGTGACTATCTCTTTTCATATTTATTAAAGACCTCGATGTAAGGCCAGGTACAGTAGAACTCAGAAAACAGGTAGAACACTTTCTGACAAAAAAAAAAAAAGGCAAGATCTTTTTGATCCGCTTCCTGGAGTAATGAAAATAAAACAAAAAATAAACAACGAGACCTTATTAAACCCAGCTTTTCTTTTAATGACTTCTGTTTACTTGTTAGGGAGCGTGAATTAAATGGACTCTTAACAGCATTCATTCAGGTGTTATATTTCATGAGGTTCCTAGAGCTAAGAGTACATATTTCCTTTACTGCTAACGATGGTGGTATTCAGAATATGCCAGCTCAAAACATCCTTCTTGGCCTATTGATTATTTTGAGCTTAAAACACTTAAGAAACAATAGGTATAGAAAGTGAGTATTTCCCATGAGAAAGGTACCTTATCAGTAATAGAAGAATATTTTTATCACCTGAAACTGGGAATCAATTCGAAATGGATCTGTACAAATAAACCTACTAAAATAACCACAACCTTCTATTAATTTCCCCTATATAATTTCTAGTAACTTCCCCACAATTTACTGCCCCTAAAAGCTTGTCTTCTTTCTTTGTCTTGTCCTTTCTCCACAAATATATGAATTTTTGTTAGAAAGTTTATAAACTGTCAGTCCTAATTGCTATATATATATATATATATATATATATATAGTATGCTTTTCTTCTATTACTCTGTCTTGTTTCCAGCTAATATTCAGGCTTAGGGCAGAACCTAAGAGGGAAGAGGAGGATTCTTTTCCCTCTACTATACTGGTCCTGGTCCAAGTTCCTAATCATGTCCATTTATTTGTAATTATATGTTTAAGAAGTTAAACAGCTAGAATGTGATATCTATCCCTAATTACTATCCTCAATTAAGAAAGTACATGGAAGGGATTCTCTTGATTTCTCTAACGTGAATCCCAACAAGCCAGAAAGATGTGTATGAGCCAGCCTGTGTGCTGTGTGCCTAGCCGTTCAATCATGTCTGACTTTTTGCAACGCCATGGACTGTAGTCCACCAGGTTACTTTGTCCATGAGGCATCTCCAGGAAAGAGTATTGGAGTGAGGTTGCCATGCCTCCCTCCAGGTAATATTCCCAACCCAGGATCGACCCAGGTCTCCCACATTGCAGGCAGATTCTTTACCGTCTGAGCTACCAGGGAAGCCATGAGCCAACCACACAGCTTTATGGAAGTGTGTGTTTATGCAGTGCCTTGTGTCTATAGAAATCACCTTTCCTTCTCAGGTTGGAGGTAAAATGCCTCACTCTTAAGTCTTGAAGTCAAATAATTTCTAAAATTATTTTACCTGGATGTTGTGAGGTTAACAAATAATAAATAACCATTGTTAATAATAAGATGAGATGAATTTCCTTAGAAATCATAACAGGTTATCACTATAAAGTAACTTTGAAGGCTATTTTGTAAGTTCAAGAAGGGATGAGAGCTCTGATATAGTTTATAATCATCAGTGGCTGAATTTGAACACTATTTTCCCTAATGATGGGTGTGTATGGGAATGTAACCAATCTTTCCAAATGACCTCAAACATTCCAGGAATGTAACATGACCCTTCCCAAAGATGGACGGCCAGCAGGGAGCATTATCATGTGGGATAGAGATGCTTCGTCTACTTCCCCAGAGGATATGAACTGAAAGGTTCGTGTGATTCTATTTTCAAAGGTTCTGTTTTGGCTCCCTTCTGGGACTCCCTTGTATAATGATGATGGCTTCTTTTCAAAATGTGTTGATGCTAAGATATTTACTATATCTTAGAAGAGGAAGCTATTTACAGCTCCCATATTGTAAAAACTTTCTGCTTAACTACTCCTATGTTTTCTATATTTGAAGACAAATTTGAAACACTAGTTAAAATTAGAAATTACACAAATTTCAGAATAAATAGGGCTTTTAAAAATCCACAAAAACCCTTGGATTTGTGTTCTGTTTCTACCACTAACTAGTTTCTTGATCTTCAATGAGTAATAGTCTCTTTCCACCTTTTAATTTCTAAACTTGAAATGTAAAGCATGCATAGTAGTTGCTGTAGGATTTAATAATAAAATTATGCCAAAGACTCAAATGAGCTTTGGTGCCAAAGAATAATCAGAGCTAGATATTAGTTAAAGTGGTGAAAGTGATTTTATTCAGAGCCATTGCATTAAGGAGAAAAGACCTCACTATAGAACTGAGCTCAATTCCAACTACCATATGGGCAAGCGGCCATTTATAGCTGAGAAGCAGAGAGGGGGTAAGTGGATGGAAAATTACTGAGAGGAAACATCAGGAAGAGAGAGTCTAGCTAGATGGACCTGACAGGATCTTTCCTAAAGACAGGCCATGGTAGGGACTTTCCTGGTGGTCCAGTGGTTGAAAATCCACTTTCCAGTACAGAGGCTGCTAAGTCATTTCAGTCTTGTCCGACTCTGTGTAACCCCATAGACGGCAGCCCACCAGGCTCCCCTGTCCCTGGGACTCTCCAGCCAAGAACTCCGGAGTGGGTTGCCATTTCCTTCTCCAATGCAGGAAAGTGAAAAGTGAAAGTGAAGTCGCTCAGTCGTGTCCAACCCTCAGTGACCCCATTGGCTGCAGTCTTCCAGGCTCCTCTGTCATGAAATTTTCCAGGCAAGAGTACTGGAGTGGGGTGCCATTGCCTTCAGAGGAGGAAGGTTCAATCCCTGGTTGGGGAATTAGAATCCCACATGCTGTGGGGCAACTAAACCCATGCCCTACAACTACTGAGCTTCTTCATTCTAGAGCCTGTGTACAGGCTCCCCTGTCCCTGGGACTCTCCAGCCAAGAACTCCGGAGTGGGTTGCCATTTCCTTCTCCAATGCAGGAAAGTGAAAAGTGAAAGTGAAGTCGCTCAGTCGTGTCCAACCCTCAGTGACCCCATTGGCTGCAGTCTTCCAGCTCCTCTGTCATGAAATTTTCCAGGCAAGAGTACTGGAGTGGGGTGCCATTGCCTTCAGAGGAGGAAGGTTCAATCCCTGGTTGGGGAATTAGAATCCCACATGCTGTGGGGCAACTAAACCCATGCCCTACAACTACTGAGCTTCTTCATTCTAGAGCCTGTGTGCCGCAGCTAGAGAAGTCATCTCACTGCAACAAAGAGCCGGCATGCCACAAGGAAGACTCAGCACAGACAAAATAAAAATTAAAACGTCTTTAAAAAGAGACAAGACACGGTGATTGGACATCACCTGTGGGATTGTGGAGAATGAGAAACTCAATGAAATGTTGAGAGTGCACAGATATAGAGGATGGGGGATGCTTGCTAAACTGATCTAGCAGGCATCATGATAAAACTGGAGTTTACAAAGAAGTGCACAGGTGAGCCGAAGAAGGCAATGGCACCCCACTCCAGTACTCTTGCTTGGAAAATCCCATGGATGGAGGAGCCTGGTAGGCTGCAGTCCATGGGGTCACTAAGGGTCAGACACGATTGAGCAACTCCACTTTCACTTTTGACTTTCATGTATTGAAGAAGGAAATGGCAACCCACTCCAGTGTTCTTGCCTGGAAAATCCCATGGATGGAGGAGCCTGGTGGGGTACTGTCTATAGGGTCGCACAGAGTCGGACACGACTGAAGTGACTTAGCAGCAGCAGCAGCACAGGTGAGCTGAGAGGAAGGTTCATGAGCCTGGAGAGTTTCAGTTGCTCAGGAGAAGGTTCAGTTGTTTAAAGAATAAAGCTTGGTCAAGCAAAAAATCTTTGTCATTGGTCACAGTCTGCTCTCTGTCTTGGTTTATATTCTTCTGATCACCTAAATGGGCTTCCCTGGTGGCTCAGATGGTAATGAATCTGCCTTCTATGTGGGAGAATGGGGTTTGAATGCTGGGTTGGGAAGATCCTCTGGAGAAGAAACTGGCAACCCACTCCAGTATTCTTGCCTGGAGAATCCCATGGACAGAGGAATCTGGTGAACCATGTGTGGCAAAGAGTTGGATGCAACTGAGTGACTAGATGACATAACCTTATCTTAATATTTGGGGACTCCTATTTTATTAATCTGTAAGAGAAATATGTTTTTAATTTCTTTGACAAATTGGATTATTTTAGATTGCCAGAAAAGTAATAAGTTAAAAAGGGCATTGAAAATAATTTTAATATTCCTTAAAAAAATTAAAATTTTATTTATAGGATTAATGCTATAAGATTATATTGGAAATCTATGAAGAAATGCTACAGTTATTGAGAAGCATTAGTAAAAGCTTTGACATTTAGATTCTTTCTGTTTCAAAGAGTATGAGAGTTCAAAATGTTATATAGCTTCTGTGCATTAATGCTTCACCTACTCCCACAAAAACTTCCCATTATGCCTTGACAACAGCTTGTCACTCATTTGACAGAAATTTTACCCTTTGAGAACAATCAAATTTCAAGTTATGGAAGTGTTTTTTTTTTTTTAAACAAGTGTTTGGTTTTATTCCTTTCTTTCTGCATGCATAGAGTAAGAGGAAATTCAAATCTTTAAAGGTAAAGAATTTAATGAGAGAAATCTCATCATGTGATCCAAGGTATATTTTTTTAAACATTATACTCCAAGTGCTTTGATTTGCAATTAGTTTACAACAAAGGGATAGGACATACTGAATTCAGGTTGAAATATCCTTCGCCATGGGACTGGTTACACATTTCCTCTTTGAGAATGGCTTTGGATTTCCATGGCATTTCATGATACTCTTAGTTTTAAATCTTTGATTACCATAATAGCTCGCTCATCTTAATTTCTCTCCAATCACCTTCACTTCCACACTTAAGAATCAGAAAAGCAAATATGAATAGACCAGGATGGCTTGGGATAAATAAGAAGTCTTGGGAACTAAATAAGTTATTAATCCATTTTTCCAAGTAGACCAGTCACAAGTTTGACTTAACATGTATGCCTGGTAACTCTAACTTCTGGCTTATGTATAGTTTTATATTTTGACATTCATTGCTTAATTCATACTGTGTTATTCTCTTAGTGTAGTCACTGATACTGATGCTACAATATACTAGTAGGTTCTGTGAATAAGAACTGCTGATTCTAGAACTCAAGCAAATGATTTAAGTCAGATGATAGAAGGAAAACACATCAGAAAAGTTATTTTGAAGGAAAAGTTAAAGCACATTTCATAAGTTTCAACTTTTCATTTCCAGAAGAATTACAAGTACTTCAAATATCTATAATTACAATAGAATTTGTAAAAGCAGCATCTCTTACAAACTTTAAGTGGCACTAAGAGCTTTGACAAAAAAAAAAAAGAAAGAAACGAAAAATTAAAAGTCATTAAATATTAAAATCATCTTCTGGAAATTTGATAATTACATACACATACATTGCTTCTATGTCATCATATTTAATTCAGAAATAGAAATTTAGTCTGCCAGGTGCTGATCCAGCCAAGGTACTTTTCTTTTGTATTTTTAGAGAAGAAAACTAAACTTCTGAGTTTACTAAGGCCATGCAACCAGACAGAGGAAGCCCAGAGTCTAATCTGAAACTGAAAGTGAAGTCGCTGATTCTTGTCCCTCTCTTTGTGACCCCATGGACTGTAGCCTACCAGGCTCCTCCCTCCATGGGATTCTCCAGGCAAGAGTACTGGAGTGGGTTGTCATTTCCTTCTCCAGGGGATCTTCCCGACCCAGGGATCAAACCCAGGTCTCCTGCATTCCAGGCAGACGCTTTAACCTCTGAGCCACCAGGGAATCTAGCTTTGCCTAATATCACTGCTTTACTTCTGCCATATTATATGACTTGACATGGACAATTAGGCTGAGATCTCTTACCTCAAAAGATGCTCTCTAAAGGAAAAAATACAAATACGTAGACAATCAATTATAATACACATGAAAAGTAGGATACATTTTGCTAGTTTCACAGGAACTTTAAGAAAAATTGTTTTATCATTACTTTATCAGTTTAGTTCAGTCGCTCAGTCGTGTCCAACTTTTTGTGACCCCATGAATTGCAGGACGCCAGGCCTCCCTATCTCCTCACCACCGCCCCTCTTGACCTTGAACGTGGAGTAGCTCCTCTCTGCCCTCCTGCGCCCGTGCAGCCACCACTCTTTGGATGTGTGGTTGCTCCTCTCAGCCACAGCCCCTGGCCTCAGGCAAGGGTAGCTCCTCCCAGCCACAGCCCCTGGCCTCGGACGTGGGGTAGCTCCTCTCGGTCACTCCTGCATCGTTGCCAACATCTGGAGATCACTGGCTCATTACGAAAGCTAGAACTCAGGGACAGCCACCCGGGAGAGGCACAACGGGCAGGGTCTGAGAGGAGAGGACTCTTTGCAGGCTGCCATCGTCCCCAGTTGTCCACATGGTCACCTGATGACTTTGTTTTAAATAGTCTTTTTTCCTCAAAGCAATTTAAATTGTCAGAGAATCACACAGAGCTTAGGTAAAATTTGAAAAGAGCCACAAATGGGAATATGAAGGGCCATAAATCATTTGGCTTTCAGTTGACTAAAACTATTAAAAATTATATATATATATATATATATATATATATAAACAATCTTCTTCTGTTCTATAAATAGCTCTACAACCACCACACCCCCAACCTGAGAGAAATTATTCTAGTGTTTTGACGGACAAGGAGTCATAAACTGTCACCAGATTGTTACAAATGTGTAACCAAGTACCACTCCCATAATTGCTGTATCTTCCTTTGTCAGAAATGCTTGAGGCAGAGGAATAATAGACAGATAGCTACACCAACAGGACTTATGATCTGAAAAGAAAGTTAAAAATTACAGATGTAATATCTCTGTTCTTTCTTGTTCTTGCAATGTCTCAGAAATCATTACCAAAAGGATAGAATTTTGTCAGACATAAAACAGTTCTTCAGGATTACCTAAATGAAATATAAATTTGTATGTATATCTGCAACTAGCTGTTATCTTATGTTTGTAAATCGTTGCATTTTCAAAAACTCTTTAGTATGCTAACAATTTACTCTCTGACAAAATAAAAGTATCTAGATCAGAATCAATCATGTTCTTAATCTGATTTCATCCTGTTTCATCTGTACTCTTAAACATCTAAGCATTATTTAAATTGCATTTTTTTTGTTGTTGTTAACCCATCTAAAAAGTTTTCTAACTCAATTTGGCTGTAAATTCTGCTACAAAGTTTCATTTTGTTTTGTTTCCTTTAATGACTTTGTAATCAAGGTTGAATTCTTGTAAAGTCTTTGTAAAGAGCCTATGGCCTTTATGATTTCATTTCTTGGTTGCTCAATATTAATTCTTTGTTGTTAGGTAGCAGCTTGTTTATTGCCTGGAAATTATTAATTCTAACTTTCAGCTGAAACTATTTTTTTTTCTACAAAATCAGCTTAATGCCCTTCTGTTCTAATATATGAGAAAATTATAGTAGCTTCTATGTTTCTTTTTTCCATCTCTTTTCCACTGATATCTTACAATGACTACTTCTCTAAAAGTCTGAAAGTTTACTGCATGGTTTTCGATAAAGAAGTATGATTATTGTTGTGTACTATTGCTCCCTTATACCTTGGAATGTTTAAAATATATTTAGATGTGTATTGTTCACATTGGTTATACTTGGAAATATCTAAGTTAAGTTTTACACTAGGTGTGTTGATGTGTATATTTTTAATAAAAAATACAAAGCTGGCTTAGTTTGAAAAATACTAGAGAGGAAATTCTTAGAATGTCATTTAGCCTAACAAGCTGATACAGCACAAAGTCATCGCTACATGATACCACACTTTTTTTTTCTTTCTCTACAGAGAAAGAACTTTTTCAGAGAACTGTCCTCATGTGTCCCTGACGCCCCCTTCCACAGTTATTACAGTAAGCTTGTTCCCTTGTCTTCAAACATTTTTCTTTCTCCTTGGGATGTTAGGCTAAAGACAAAATAAAACACATTTTTTTAAAAGTCATTTATACAGCAACCAAGATGTCCTTCAGTAGGTGAATGGATAAATAAACTGTGCTATATCCAGACAATGGAATATTAGTTGGTGCTAAAAAGAAATGAGCTATGAAGCCATGAAAACTCATAGAAGACTTTAAATGCATATTACTAAGTGAAATAAAGCAATCTAGAAAGGGTACATACTGTAGGTTCCCAAATACATGACATTCTCCAGAAGATAAAAATACAGAGATAATAAAAAGGTCAGTCGTTGCCAGGGGCTGGAGTCGGGGGGAGCAGGTACAAATAAATAGTAGGAACACAGAGGATTTTTAGGGCAGCAAAATTACTCTGTGATGCCATAATGATGGTTACATGCTATATTTGTCCAAATTCATAGAATGCACAACATGAAAAGTGAATCCTAATGTAAACTATGGACTTTGAGTATAATGATGTGTCAATGTAGATTCATCAGTTACAACAAATGGATCACTCTGATGGAGAGGGTATTGACAATGGGAGAAGCTGAGCATGTGTGGAGGCAGAGGTTATATGGAGAAAAATTTGTACTTACATTCCAAGTTTTCTGTAAACCTAAAAATGCTTTAAAAAATTAAATCTTTTAAACAATAACAACAACACATATCACATCAACTAAGTCATTTATACCAGAGGTCCTCAAAGTATAATCCCAGACTGCTGCTGCTGCTACTGCTGCTAATTCGCTTCAGTCGTGTGCGACCCTGTGCGACCCCATAGATGGCAGCGCACCAGGCTCCCCCGTCCCTGGGATTCTCCAGGCAAGAACACTGGAGTGGGTTGCTATTTCCTTCTCCAATGCATGAAAGTGAAAAGCGAAAGTGAAGTCACTCAGTCGTGCCTGACTCTTAGCGACCCCATGGATTGCAGCCTACGAGGTTCCTCAGTCCATGGGATTTTCCAGGCAAGAGTACTGGAGTGGGTGCCATTGCCTTCTCCGAATCCCAGACTAGCAGGTTTAAAATCACCTGGGAACTTTTTAGAGAAGTAAATTCTCAGGCATCTCTCCAGGCTTACCGGCCTAATTTCTGGCAATTCTGAGAAGTGAGAACCAGTAATCGCTGTTTAAGAATGCTTTCTGGGCATTCTGCTGCATGCTAAAATCTGAGAAACACACCACTTACTATGATGGATTCTACCTGGACCTACTTGAAAGTCTGATTTCCAAATAGTTCACTTCGTATGCTCCTGATACTGTATCCAGTGCTGTGGATCTTACTTTTTAAGGAAAAGAAATATTACCAAGTTTAAGAAAATAATAATCTTGTATATAGTCTTTGAATTGCACTTTCTTCACTTGCCAGAAAATTGAGTATTAACTCCCAGTATCCTCTCTCAAGTTCATTTAAATTTCATTGTATCAGGTTCATATTTCAAAATGTGTGGGATGATGATGGGAGCCTGTCTAGTTTTACTGTAGATGAAGTTTTCATCTCCATTTTATTGTGATTTATATCATTTTTAATGTCTGTCAAACAATTTTGGAAATATGTACCAACTCTCCATCTTTCTTGGAAATCTTTCAGTGCACTGCATATTTATTAGATAGTAACACCTAATGGGATGTAACTTCTTTGCTTTAAAATATAAACTTCCTGGCAGTGTTGCGGTTTCAGGTACACCTGAGAGCTATTTCAGTGCATCATTATCTCCACTGAAATGGAAAAGTGATCTAGGGGTTATTTCTCTCTAAAAGCAGAGAGGTATACCAGTCAGGCTGGAAAGTAAAGCAGGGTGTCCCCAAGAATTGACCAACAGTAAATTGGCATTTCAGAAAAAGGCACAGCCCCGCAGCATACTGGAGACCCTGAAAAATCATATATTTTTGCTATCTTGCTAAGAATTCAGGTCACATTTTAGATTTTCTCAGACACTCTTAATAAGGCAATGTGTGTTAAGGAGAAGCTGGGAAAAGAATCTGTTGGTAATTAGGTGAGATAAAAGCAAATCCACACAAAACAGTCAGCATGCAAAACGTAAAGGGATAGCTACCCTCAGTGTTGCAGTTTAGGAAAAACATAAGCCATGGTGGTCAGCAGCCAGCAGCCCTCCTTCTTTTCTCACTTTTTTTGGTCCTTTCCTAACAAGTTGTGCCCTTGGAGTCAGTCTCACTATTCTTTGTTTGATTTTGTAAGAGTAGAGTTGATTTACAAACTGTGTTAGTTTCAGGTGTGCAACGAAATGATTCAGTTATAGAAATATCCATTCGTTTAAAAATGTTTTTCTTATATAGGCTATCATAGAATATTGAATACCCTGTACTATATGGTAGGTCCTTGTTGTTTATCTTGGAGAAGGCAATGGCACCCGACTCCAATACTTTTGCCTGGAAAATCCCATGGACGGAGGAGCCTGGAAGGCTGCAGTACATGGGTTTAGTAGTCTGTTTATGTTCACACCAAGCTACTGATTTATCCCTGCCCCCTATTGTCCTGGGCTTCCCTAGTGGCTCAGAAGGTAAAACGTCTGCCTGCAGTGCGGGAGACCTGGGTACCATCCCTGGGTTGGGAAGATCCCCTGGAGAAGGAAATGGCAACCCACTCCAGTACTCTTCCCTGGAAAATCACATGGAGGAGTCTGGTAGGCTATAGTTCATGGGATCGCAGAGTCGGAGACGACTGAGTGACTTCTCTTTCTTATTTTCTTATTTGGTAAGCATGAGGTTGTTTTCAGTATCTGTAGCCTGTTTCTGTTTTGCAAATAAGTCAATCTTATCATTCTTAAAAATTAGATTCCACATATGACTGATATGATATTTGTCTTTGCTTAACTTACTTCACTTAGTATGATTTCCAGGTTCACCCATGTTACTGTTCAGGTCAGTTCAGTTGCTCAGTCATGTCCAACTCTTTGCGACCCCATGGGCTGCAGCATGCCAGGCCTCCCTGTCCATCATCAACTGCCAGAGCTTACTCAAACTCATGTCCATTAAGTCCATGATACCATCCAACTATCTCATCCTCTGTTGTTCCCTTCTCCTCCTGCCCCCAATCCCTCCCAGCATCAGAGTCTTTTCCAATGAGTCAACTCTTCACATGAGGTGGCCGAAGTACTGGAGTTTCAGCTTTAACATCATTCTTTCCAAAGAAATCTCAGGACTGAGATTGGTCCACCTTCAAAATGGACTGGTTGGATCTCCTTGCAGTCCAAGGGACTTTCAAGTGTCTTCTCTAACACACAGTCCAAAAGCATCAATTCTTTGGCACTCAGCTTTCTTCACAGTCCAACTCTCACATCCATACATGACTACTGGAAAAACGATAGCCTTGACTGTGATCGAGTGTATAATTGCATTTTAATGATATAAGATGATATGGTAAAATGAATATGTCCTTATAATATGGCAGAAATGGTCATAAAATTTAGTACTGTGGTTTAATTATGTGACTTCATGCCTTTATCTTTCTGGTTTAGTGTTTTCACTGAATGCAAATTCTATGTGTGTATGCATGTATGTGTGTATATGTGTGTGTGTTACAGCATATAAGGGAGAGAGGATTAAATTATGTAACCTTCTGAAAGCACATATGACAATACTTTTTCATTGGCTACATACATATCTCTGTGTTTAAGTTCAAAGACTAAAATAATAAGCTATTTGTTAACAACAGTGTTTTCTTATCTTGAATTTCTCCTTATTTCAAGTGTAATGGCACTATTGGCTTTAATTATCCACATGAATCTCTCCAGTTTCCATTGTGATTTACATGCATAGACATGGTTTATATCGAAATACACTATGGCCCTTGTTTGTCATTTTTATATTGAAAACAAAGCAGCGAACTCATGAAATAATTGATGTCATAAAAAATAGAGGCACTGCCATACTTTTTCACTTGAATAAGTACATTTATTTTTCATCTGCTGTTAGCTAGTGCTCTGCTTATATACCCTTGGGAAACAACAGAGTTATCTGTTTGTACCTAGAGAACAACTAGACTTTGATAAATGGAATGGGGCAGGGCTCATGTACCATAGGTTTGATATATCACTGTTTGCAAGAGGTTTTTTTTTTTTTTTTTTTTTTCTTTGGTATATTTTGTATGTGATAGTTTTTGTTTTTTTTTTACTTTTTAATATTTAATGTCTTATTAAAGGTATGAGTTATTGAATATAAATTTTGGAACAAGCTGATAATTTTTCAGTATAAAAATTTTTAGTTGCAGGAATTTTTCCCAATTAGAGTAAAAAAATACTTTACATGTTACAACCATGTGGCAGGCAAAATATAATAACCCCCCAAAATTCATAATCCATATATAATACTGAAACCTTGTTCTCCACAAATGAGTTACAGGTGTGCAGTTCAGTTCAGTTCAGTTCAGTCGTGCAGTCGTGTCCGACTCTTTGCGACCCCATGAATCGCAGTACTCCAGGCCTCCCTGTCCATCACCAACTCCCGGAGTTCACTCAGACTCATGTCCATTGAGTCCATGATGCCATCCAGCCATCTCATACTCGGTCGTCCCTTTCTCCTCCTGCCCCCAATCCCTCCCAGCATCAGGGTCTTTTCCAATGAGTCAACTATTCGCATAAGGTGGCCAAAGTACTGGAGCTTCAGTTTTAGCATCATTCCCTCCAAAGAAATCCCAGGGTTGATCTCCCTCAGAATGGACTGGTTGGATCTCCTTGCAGTCCAAGGGACTCTCAAGAGTCTTCTCCAACACCACAGTTCAAAAGCATCAATTCTTCTACGCTCAGCCTTCTTCACAGTCCAACTCTCACATCCATACATGACCACAGGAAAAACCATAGCCTTGACTAGACGGAACTTAGTCGGCAAAGTCATTTGAATATACTATCTAGGTTGGTCATAACTTTTCTTCCAAGGAGTAAGTGTGCAAAAAGATTAATAGTCTGCAAAACTATGTATCCCTTAGGTACCTATTTGGGCTTCCCTAGTGGTTGGATGCTAAAGAATCTGCCTATAATGCAGGAGACATAGATTTGTTCCCTGGGTTGGGAAGATGCCCTGAAATAGGAAATGGGAACCTGCTTCAATATTTAAACCTGGAGAATTTCATGGACAGAGAAGTCTGGTGGGCTATACAGTCCATGGGCATAAGCAAAGAGTTTGACATGACTGAGCGACTAACGCATTCACTTTCACAAACATCTACTTAGCTAAACAACATTTGAAATATTAGGCCAGCTACCTCTGACATTAATAACTTACTCATTTTTTTCAATATGTCAAATAATTTTAGCATTTCCTATGGCCCAAAATAACTGCAGATGGTGACTGCAGCCATGAAATTAAAAAATTCTTGCTCCTTGGAAGAAGAGCTATGACCAACCTAGACAGCATATTAAAAAGCAGAGACATTACTTTGCCAACTAATGTCTGTCTAGTCAAAGTTATGGTGTTTCCAGTAGTCATGTATGGATGTGAGAGCTGGACCATAAAGAAAGCTAAACACCAAAGAAATGATGCTTTTGAACTCTGGTGTTGGAGAATATTCTTGAGAGTTCCTTGGACAGCAAGGAGATTCAACCAGTTCATCCTAAAGGAAATCAGTCCTGAATATTCATTGGAAGGACTGATACTGAAGCTGAAAGTCTAGTACTTTCGCCACCTGATGTGAAGAACCAACTCATTGGAAAAAAACCTGATGCTGGGAAAGATTGAAAGTGGGAGGAGAAGGAGACAACAGAGGATGAAGTGATTAGATGGCATCACTGATGCAACAGACAGGAGTTTGAGTAGGCTCCAGGAGTTGGTGATGGACAGGGTAGCCTGGCATGCTGCAGTTCATGGGGTCACAAACAGTTGGACACGACTGAGTTACTGAAGTGAACTGATGCATGCAATCATATGAAATATTTGAGAAGTAATTTAATAAAAGCAGCTTTAAAAAATAATTAAGCTTTCAGATAACATAGTTTAAAATAATATTTGAAATAATCTATTGATTTTTATAAAAATGTAAGGTACTGTGTGAAGTCAGTAATAAAGTAAAAGAATGATTCATGGATGGTAAAAAAAAAAAAAAAAAGCTCAAAGAGAATGATATCTTTGTGATTTATGGTAAACCCTGGTGAAATTTAGCCCTTGTAAGTATCAGTCACTCAGCTATGTCCAACTCTTTATGATACCATGGGAACACCCAAAAATGTCTGAGAATTGCCCAAGTTAATAAAAGCAACTCATATACATTTGGATACCAAAGGAATATACCTTAAGTTTATGTGGATATATCTGTGGAATAGAAGAGAGCTGCAAAAATAATAAATATTGGCCAAGTGTTCCACTGCAATAAAATAAAATTTTTCTCAGAAAGTAAGACAAGTTAGTCCTATAGAGATTTTGGACTAAATTCACTCAACTTGAAAATCTGAAAATATTAAGTGAAGAATTAAAAATATTAAGTGATTGCCTCTGGCAAAAGGCAGAAACACACCTTCTATTTTAAGGGACAGTATTTTAATTCAGGCCTCAAGTAACTTTTAAAGATAGGGTTTCAAGAAAAAATATAAACAATATGAGTTTTAAAATTACTGAATAAGTAGAATTAATTACCAGAAGATGAAACAGACATCAGAATTAAGCCCATGAAGTTTTTGAATTCAGACACATTAAAAATAAAATATGAAATAAAAAATTCATTAAAAAATAATTATGAGGCTTGAACATATAGAGGAGAAGGCAATGGCACCCCACTCTGGTACTCTTGCCTGGAAAATCCCATGGGCAGAGGAGCCTGCTAGGCTGCAGTCCATGGGGTCGCTAAGAGTCGGACCCGACTGAGCGACTTCACTTTTACTTCTCACTTTCATGCACTGGAGAAGGAAATGGCAACCCACTCCAGTGTTCTTGCCTGGAGAATCCCAGGGATGGGGGAGCCTGGTGGGCTACCGTCTATGGGGTTGCACAGAGTTGGACACGACTGAAGCGACTTAGCAGCAGCAGCAGCAGCAGCAGAACATATGGAGAAATAGCTATCATCCATAGGAATAATGTAACAATTTAAAAAATTTTTAAATAGAATTTTTGAAAGGATAACTGTAAAAATAAAAAGCTAAAATGTAGTATATTGGTTAATCAGCATATTAAATATTATTCAAGAAATTGTTCAGTTGAGAGATTGATCTACAAATGCAAATGTATCACAAAACCACAGATAAGATTTATTTTGCTTATGGAAAATAAGATAAAATTAATTACAAGGATATTTGGGGACTAAATAAGTTTTAAAACCATGGATAATTCGGTAGGAGGATTAATGAAACTGAATAAAGTAGACTATGTTAAGATAACTAGGTAATCAGCATGCAAGATGAATAAAGAAACAAGAAGACACAAGAGCCTGTTAGAAATAAGCCCACATAGATCAGTCATTGCAATAAAATTAATAGACTAAGACTTAAAAAAATCAGAAATCATAATAAATAAACAGATTGAAATGTGTATATTATCATGTAAGAAATGAATCACCAGTCTAGGTTTGATACAGCATACAGGATGCTTGGGGCTGGTGCACTGGGATGACCCAGAGAGATGATATGGTGAGGGAGGTGGGAGTGGGGTTCAGGATTGGAAACTAATGTACACCCGTGGCGGATTCATGTCAATGTATGGCAAAACCAATACAGTATTGTAAAGTAAAATAAAAAAAAAAGAAAAATATTTTCAGTATGTAAACAAAAAGAAAATTTAACTAAGACTGTGAAGGAAACATTCCAGAATAAAAGAAATTTAAAAAACACTATAATATTGTAAAGTAATTAGCCTCCAATTAAAACAAATTTTATTTTATTTTTTTTCTTTAATTAATTTTTATTTTTTAGTTTGTTGTGCTTTACAATACTGTATTCGTTTTGCTACACATCGACATGAATCAGCCACGAGTGTACATGAACTCCCAATCCCGACCCCCACCTCCTCCCTCCCGCCCCACATCCTCTCTCTGGATTATACCCATGCATCAGTCCCAAGCATCTTGCATCCGGCATCAAACCTGGACTGGCGATTCGTTTCACTTATGATATCACACATGTTACACTGCCAGTCTGCCAACCCATCCCACCCTCTCCCTCTCCCACAGAGTCCAAAAGGCCGTTCTATACATCTGTGTCTCTTTTGCTGTCTTGCGTACAGGTTTATCATTACCATCATTCTAAATTCCATATATATGTGTAAGTATACTGTATTGGTGTTTTTCTTTCTGGCTTACTTCACTCTGTATAATCGGCTCCAGCGTCATCCACCTCATTAGAACTGATTCAAATGTATTCTTTTTAATAGCTGAGCACATGGACAGAGAATATATATACCACAGCTTTCTTTCCATTCATCTGCTGATGGCCATCTAGGTTGCTTCCATGTCCTGGCTATTATAAATAGTGCCGCAATGAACATTGGGGTACATATGTCTCTTTCAATTCTAGTTTCCTCGGTGTGTATGCCCAGCAGTGGGATCGCTGGATCATAAAGATCTAAATATAAGACAAGAAACTATAAAACTCCTAGAGGAGAACATAGGCAAAACACTCTCTGACATAAATCACAGCAGGATCCTCTATGATCCACCTCCCAGAATAACGGAAATAAAACCAAAAATAAACAAATGGGATCTAATTAAAATTAAAAGCTTCTGCACAACAAAGGAAACTATAAGCAAGGTGAAAAGACAGCCTTCTGAATGGGAGAAAATAATAGCAAATGAAGCAACTGACAAACAACTAATCTCAAAAATATACAAGCAGCTTATGCAGCTCAACTCCAGAAAAATAAATGACCCAATCAAAAAATGGGCCAAAGAACTAAATAGACATTTCTCCAAAGAAGACATACGAATGGCTAACAAACACATGAAAAGATGCTCAACATCACTCATTATCAGAGAAATGCAAATCAAAACCACAATGAGGTACCATTTCACACCAGTCAGAATGGCTGCGATCCAAAAGTCAACAAGCAATAAATGCTGGAGAGGGTGTGGAGAAAAGGGAACCCTCTTACACTGTTGGTGGGAATGCAAATTAGTACAGCCACTATGGAGAACAGTGTGGAGATTCCTTAAAAAATTGCAAATAGAACTGCCTTAAAACAAATTTTAAAAAAATAAAAAATAAACCAAGTTTTTATGAATAAACCTAGCCTCACTTCCAGAGAATGGGGAACATCAAATTTGATATTCTTGACATAAAATTTTCAGTTTCTTATTTATACAAGAAGACAATCAAATACTCACTCCAAAAACTGTCCTCTAGCCAACAGTTGAGGAAGGATCTCATGATATTTAGGCAGGAAAGGTGAGAACTCTGAGAGCTCACAACACCATCAGATCCTGTCTTTAGTTAAAATTGGATATTTCCTTCATCACAAATATTTGTATTAATTTTAACTTTTTAAGACATATGGCATGAAAATATTGTCTATCTAGTTGAATAATTCACCTAAATTTTTGGCACCCAATGCTCCTTCCTCACTTGATTTACACCACCCACTTCCTTGCTTAGGGATGCCAGTTAGCCCACTCTTTCCTCTAGACTAAAGCTGCCGCAGGTGGTGGCAACATATGTGAGCTATGCAAAGCTCCCACTGTCTTAGGTAGCTTCAATGATGGGCAGAAGAGTCAAGCATGTTTTTGGTGGTGGTGGATCTGATGTGGTTGTGGTGAATGGTCCTCCTAACTCAAGCTCAGAATGCCGGACAGACTTAAAAGATGAATACCCAAGGTATTCCATTGCAACATATTGTCATGGGTAAGCGTAAGATAATGACAAAGGCCTAGTTCACTTGTTGGCAAGGAGTCTATTATATTTTGATGAAATGCCTTTTTTTTTTTTTTTTAAGGAATCAGAAGCTGAAATTTATCTTTTTCTAATTTATTTATTTTAGTTGGAGGCTAACTACTTTACAATATTGTAGTGTTTTTTGCCATACATTGACATGAATCCACCACAGGTGTACATGTGTTCCCCATCTTAAATACTCATCCCATCCCTCTGGGTCATCCCAGTGCACCAGCCCTGAGCACCCTGTCTCATGAATCAAACCTGGACTGGCGATCTGTTTCATATATGATGATATACATGTTTCAATCTGAGAGAATAGCATGGAGTGCCTTTATATAGATGCAGTTCTATAACACTTATTAATGTGGAGTCCAGTGTTAGCCTATCAAAGAAGAAATATGCTAAAAGGATTTTGATATTTTGTGATTTCTTGAAAATAAGATATAAGGTTAAGTTGAAGTTGGAAAGAGGCATCCAACTTCAGTTTAACTCTGTATGTTATTTGTACAGATTTCTTCATCTTATTAGTTCCGTTCCATTCCGTTCAGTTGCTCAGTCGTGTCCGACTCTTTGCGACCCCATGAATCGCGCACGCCAGGCCTCCCTGTCCATCACCAACTCCCGGAGTTCACTCAGACCCACATCCATGGAGTCCGTGATGCCATCCAGCCATCTCATCCTTGGTCGTCCCCTTCTCCTCCTGCCCCCAATCCCTCCCAGCATCAGGGTCTTTTCCAATGAGTCAACTCTTCACATGAGGTGGCCAAAGTACTGGAGCTTCTTATTAGTAGTGTATCTGAACGTAACTGTCTGGCTGCTCACAGCTCAAAAGCCAATCAAGAGGCAAGATTGGTGGAAAGGAAACTTTGCTTTATTATGGATGCTGGCAACTGCTCCGGGAAGGTAGATTCCTGTCCAAAGGCTAACTCTCCCCCACCACCACTGACAATCAGTGGGTAAGGGCTTTTATGGACACAGAGAGAGGGCGACATGCAGAAACAATCAGCTCTGATAGTCATCTTGAAATTGGTCATGCAGTGGTCTGACAGCATAGAACAGAATATGGCTCAGAATATTATCCATAGCCCTTGAGAAGAAACTAAAAGACCTTGACTCTGCTTAATGACTAAACTATTTTTTCCTGTTTGACTGTTTTTCCTTTGTTTCTGCATTTTCTCACTTCTCCAATTAAACTTATTCTTTGGCTAAAGTTTTTCCATAGGCAAAAAGCAGGCAGGGGACAAGGTGGGTGGTGGGGAGGACTATAGGGTATTGTTACATTTTAGTATCACAGAAAGGCAACTTAAATAATATGAAGACTATGAGAGCCATTATCTTATCTACTATATATTATTTAAAGAGCCTCACAACACATGGAAATGAAGATAAGTTAGATATTAAACATTAAAGTAGATTATAGCAATCAATTACTAATGCAAAAGAAAAAAATCAAACATATTACTTTTCTCAGAGAGTCTTTAAATAATAATAAAATGTTATCAATACCCAATAAAATACTAGAAAGTATGTTTGTACCTTTTAAAGCTTAAACTCTAATGTTTCTCTTTAAGAGTTTTTAAGTGATAACCCCTCCACACAACATCAAAGGCATAAAATATACATATATTTAGCTCCTGAATCTACATGAATCCCTAGCTGAATCATAAATCAGCTCTTTAAACCTAGCTTGACTGTGCAGGCTTTCTAGTCTCTTATAGGTGCACTCATATAACTCATTATTGGCTAACTGCCAGATAGTCTGTACAGTCTTGCCAGAATGTCTCAAAAAGACCAGTGAGGGCATAATCTCAGAAGATGGCACAAAACAGGCAAAATTGATGAAATACTGTTCAAGTTCGTGTCATGCATGCTAAAATTCAATTGACCAAAAAAGACAAAGGCCAGAGTCAAGTGGGAGGGCACTCAGAGGCACAACAAAGAGTGTAGACGTCGAGAGAGGTGAAGATTCAAGGTTACTAATGCATCCAATCTACTATAATTATATGAAGCAACTATAAGGGAAATCAATAAATTTTCCATTATGTACACATATTTTAACATAGTCCTCTAAGTACTTGTTAGATACAGCAGAAGAAAAAATGAAAATTGAAATACTTGAATGTCAGAGTTGTTGAACATTTATAAAACATAGAAATTCACACATTTTTACTTAGTAAGCATGAAATATGTATGCAAATTCAATTGTGAGGTCATGAAGCACATCTAAACAGGATTCAAATAATCGTGTCTATCGTAAATTTACAATCAAATTTAGAAATTTACAAAAATAAATTAACTATACCAAATAGGTTTAGATTTTTTTTTAATATCCTTCAACTAATTTATGGTTTAAAGATAAAAACTCACAAAGGAAACTAGACATTACTTGAAACTAGCATTTGAAAAAGTACATCATGTCCAAACGTAGGAGGTGGAGTTAACCTGTACTTAGCAGAAAGTTTTACTCACAGATTTAATTTAGAGATGAATCAAAATTAATTAATAGAATAAAAAAATTTAGAAGTTAAAAAGGATCAAATAAATTCTCAAAAGAAGAAAATGAACAACAGAATAAAAAATTTTAAAGTGGGGAAGGAAATATTAAAAGGAGAAACATAAGTGAGCTAACAAAGAAAGAGAAATGTAAAACATTAACATCTGATTATTTGAAAAACTGACAGACTCATCTTTGGATAAATTACTACATAAAAAGAAAATAATATATACAAATAATTTAAAGGTAATGTATGAAGCAGAGATTTAACATATAGTGGACATGATGCAAATTTTATGAAACTATCTTTGAAAACATAGGGGAAATGCACAGATTCTTAGGAAATTAAAACTCATAAAATTCAGAATGAGTATGAAATAAGTGATGTAAACATTTCTGATAATTTGAAAATCCTAAATCCTAGATCTTTAATTTCAGGTATTTCCCTGAAATATATTTCAGATATTTCCCTACATATACAGATGTGTTTGAAACTGAGTTTTACTTATTATTCATAGAATTAGATTCTAATCTTACAAACACTTCCAGAAATTAGATCAGAGGTTATCTCTAAAATCCCAGCATGAGTTTGGCATTAGCTTGAGACTGAAGCAAATATGTATGTTTTTCCCAAAATGCTAATTCAAAGAATAATATACTCTAAATTAATTGTATTCCAGCTGAGTGATGTTACCTGAGCATATCCTTCTTCTTCTTCTTTTTTTTTTTTCTTTTAGTTTTTCAAGCAAGGAGAACCTGGCAAAAAGTCTGTCTGAGTTTCCTTTTTCTGAGTTTTCATCATATTGTTGATACTTTTCTTATGGCCTAGAGGAAAAAGCATAGACATTACTTCAATATTTATACTTTATTCTCAGTTCAAACTGTTCAGTTCAGTCGCTCAGCCGTGTCTGATTCTTTGCGACCCCATGAATTGCAGCACACCAGGCCTCCCTGTCCATCACCAATTACTGGAGTTCACTCAGACTCATGTTCATTGAGTCGGTGATTCCATCCAGACCATCTCATACTCTATCGACCCTTCTGCTCCTGCCCCCAATCCCTCCCAGCATCAGAGTCTTTTTCCAATGAGTCAGCTCTTCTCATGAGGTGGCCAAAGTACTGGAGTTTCAGTTTTAGAATCATTTCTTTCAAAGAACACCCGGAATAATCTCCCTTAGATGGACTGGTTGGATCTCCTTGCAGTCCAAGGGACTCTCAAGAGTCTTCTCCAATACCACAGTCCAAAAGCAACAATTCTTCAGTGCTCAGCTTTCTTCACAGTCCAATTCTCACATCCATACATGACTACTGCAAAAACCATGGCCTTGACTAGACAGAACTTTGATGGCAAAGTAATATCTCTGCTTTTCAATATACTATCTATGTTGGTCATAATTTTCCTTCTAAGGAGTAAGTGTCTTTTAATTTCATGGCTGAATCACCATCTGCAGTGATTTTGGAGCCCAACAAAATAAAGTCGGACACTGTTTCCACTGTTTCCCCATCTATTTCCCATGAAGTGATGGGACCAGATGCCATGAACTTAGTTTTCTGAACGTTGAGCTTTAAGCCAACTTTTTCACTCTCCTCTTTCACTTTCATCACTAGGCTTTTTCATTCCTTTTCACATTCTTCCATAAGGTTGGTGTCATCTGCATATCGGAGGTTATGATATTTCTCCCCGCAAACTTGATTTTAGCTTGTGCTTCCTCCAGCCCAGTGTTACTCATGATGTATCCTGCATATGAGTTAAATAAGCAGGATGACAGTATACAGCCTTGACGCACACTTTTTCCTACTTGGAACCAGTCTGTTGTTCCATGTCCAGTTCTAACTGTTGCTTCCTGACCTGCATGCAGATTTCTCAAGAGGCTGGTCAGGTGGTCTGGTATTCCCATCTCTTGAAGAATCTTCCACAGTTTATTGTGATCCACACAGTCAAAGATTTTGGCATAGTCAATAAAGCAGAAATAGTTGTTTTTCTGGAACTCTCTTGTTTTTTCCATGATCCAGCAGATGTTGGCAATTTGATCTCTGGTTCCTCTGCCTTTTCTAAAACCAGCTTGAACATCTGGAAGTTCACGGTTCACATATTGCTGAAGCCTGGCTTGGAAAATTTTGAGCATTACTTTACTAATGTGTGAGGTGAGTGCAATTGTGCCATAGTTTGAGCATTCTTTGGCATTATCTTTGAGATTGGATTGAAAACTGACCTTTTCCAGTCCTGTGGCCACTGCTGAGTTTTCCAAATTTGCTGGCATACTGAGTGCAGCCCTTTCACAAATAGCTCCACTGGAATTCCATCACCTCCACTAGCTTTGTTCATGTGATGCTTTCTAAGGCCCACTTGACTTCACATTCCAGGATGTCTGGCTCTAGATGAGTGATCACACCATCGTGATTATCTTGATCATGAAATTCTTTTTTTGTACAGTTCTTCTGTGTATTCTTGCCACCTCTACTTAATACCTTCTGCTTCTGTTAGGTCCATACCATTTCTGTCCTTTATTGAGCCCATCTTTGCATGAAATGTTTCCTTGGTATCTCTAATTTTCTTGAAGAAATCTCTAGTCTTTCCCATTCTGTTGTTTTCCTCTATTTCTTTGCATTGATCTCTGAAGAAGGCTTTCTTATCTCTTCCAGCTATTCTTTGGAACTCTGCATTCAGATGCTTGTATCTTTCCTTTTCTCCTTTGGTTTTCTCTTCTCTTCTTTTCACAGCCATCTAGTAAGCTTTATATTGTATTATCAAAACTTATCATTAATAAGCTGGTAAATTATCTATATTATAGTAAGAATTTTATGTATTTTAGTTTTTAAAGTACAGTGATAAATTTTATTATTTTAAAATATATTCAATTTACATAGTTTAAACTTTATATGTAAACATACATTTGTTTGCAGTATTTTCAGTGTTTTTACAAATAATTCAGAGTCAGCAGTAATTTTATTTTTTTAATTTCTACAAAAATGTCCCAATATGAGTAGACTGTAACACAGTAAATACTGCTACTTTTTACATTTTGGTGATTGCATTATGTTGATACTTAGTTTTTAGAGTATGTTGTTATTATTTAGTCACTTAAATCATTTCCATCTCTACAACTCCACAGCCTGTGTCACACCAGGCTTCCCTTTACTTCATTATCTCTCAGGGTTTGTTCAAACTCAAGTTGATGGGTCAGTGATTCCCTCCAACTATGTCATCCTTTGCAGCCCCCTTCTCCTCTTGCACTCAATCTTTCCCAGAATCCGGGTTTTTTTTCTAATGAGATGACTCTTTGCATCAGATGGCCAAAGTACTGGAGCTTCAGCATTAGTCCTTCCAGTGAATATTCAGGGATATTGATTTCCTTTAGTATTGACTAGTTCAATCTCCTTGTAGTCCAAGGGACTCAAGAGCCTTCTCCATCACCACTATTTGAAAGCATCAATTCTTCACATTCAGTCTTTTTTATAATTAAACTCTTACATTCGTACATCACTACTAGAAGAACCATAGATGGCATAACTCTATTTAAATAAAGAGATAATGCAAAGAAATAGAGGAAAACAACAGAATGGGAAAGACTAGAGATTTCTTCGAGAAGTCCATACCATTTCTGTCCTTTATTGAGCCCATCTTTGCATGAAATGTTTCCTTGGTATCTCTAATTTTCTTGAAGAAATCTCTAGTCTTTCCCATTCTGTTGTTTTCCTCTATTTCTTTGCATTGATCTCTGAAGAAGGCTTTCTTATCTCTTCCAGCTATTCTTTGGAACTCTGCATTCAGATGCTTGTATCTTTCCTTTTCTCCTTTGGTTTTCTCTTCTCTTCTTTTCACAGCCATCTAGTAAGCTTTATATTGTATTATCAAAACTTATCATTAATAAGCTGGTAAATTATCTATATTATAGTAAGAATTTTATGTATTTTAGTTTTTAAAGTACAGTGATAAATTTTATTATTTTAAAATATATTCAATTTACATAGTTTAAACTTTATATGTAAACATACATTTGTTTGCAGTATTTTCAGTGTTTTTACAAATAATTCAGAGTCAGCAGTAATTTTATTTTTTTAATTTCTACAAAAATGTCCCAATATGAGTAGACTGTAACACAGTAAATACTACTTTTTACATTTTGGTGATTGCATTATGTTGATACTTAGTTTTTAGAGTATGTTGTTATTATTTAGTCACTTAAATCATTTCCATCTCTACAACTCCACAGCCTGTGTCACACCAGGCTTCCCTTTACTTCATTATCTCTCAGGGTTTGTTCAAACTCAAGTTGATGGGTCAGTGATTCCCTCCAACTATGTCATCCTTTGCAGCCCCCTTCTCCTCTTGCACTCAATCTTTCCCAGAATCCGGGTTTTTTTTCTAATGAGATGACTCTTTGCATCAGATGGCCAAAGTACTGGAGCTTCAGCATTAGTCCTTCCAGTGAATATTCAGGGATATTGATTTCCTTTAGTATTGACTAGTTCAATCTCCTTGTAGTCCAAGGGACTCAAGAGCCTTCTCCATCACCACTATTTGAAAGCATCAATTCTTCACATTCAGTCTTTTTTATAATTAAACTCTTACATTCGTACATCACTACTAGAAGAACCATAGATGGCATAACTCTATTTAATAAAGAGATAATGCAAAGAAATAGAGGAAAACAACAGAATGGGAAAGACTAGAGATTTCTTCAAGAAAATTAGAGATACTAAGGGAACATTTCATGCAAAGATGGGCTCAATAAAGGACAGAAATGGTATGGACTTAACAGAAGCAGAAGATATTAAGAATAGGTGGCAAGAATACACAGAAGAACTGTACAATAAAAGAACTTCATGACCCAGATAATCACGATGGTGTGATGACTCATCTAGAGCCAGACATCCTGGAATGTGAAGTCAAGTGGGCCTTAGAAAGCATCACACGAACAAAGCTAGTAGAGGTGATGGAATTCCAGTGGAGCTATTTCAAATCCTGAAAGATGATTCTGTGAAAGGACTGCACTCAATATGCCAGCAAATTTGGAAAACTCAGCAGTGGCCACAGGACTGGAAAAGGTCAGTTTTCAATCCAATCTCAAAGATAATGCCAAAGAATGCTCAAACTATGGCACAATTGCACTCACCTCACACATTAGTAAAGTAATGCTCAAAATTTTCCAAGCCAGGCTTCAGCAATATGTGAACCGTGAACTTCCAGATGTTCAAGCTGGTTTTAGAAAAGGCAGAGGAACCAGAGATCAAATTGCCAACATCTGCTGGATCATGGAAAAAGCAAGAGAGTTCCAGAAAAACAACTATTTCTGCTTTATTGACTATGCCAAAACCTTTGACTGTGTGGATCACAATAAACTGTGGAAGATTCTTCAAGAGATGGGAATACCAGACCACCTGACCAGCCTCTTGAGAAATCTGCATGCAGGTCAGGAAGCAACAGTTAGAACTGGACATGGAACAACAGACTGGTTCCAAGTAGGAAAAGGCGTACGTCAAGGCTCTATATTGTCACCCTGCTTATTTAATTCATATGCAGGATACATCATGAGAAACACTGGGCTGGAAGAAGCACAAGTTGGAATCAGGATTGCCAGGAGAAATATCATAACCTTCGATATGCAGATGACACCACCCTTATGGCACAAAGTGAAGAGAACAAAAAAGCCTAGTGATGAAAGTGAAAGAGGAGAGTGAAAAAGTTGGCTTAAAGCTCAACATTCAGAAAACTAAGTTCATGACATCTGGTCCCATCACTTCATGGGAAATAGATGGGGAAACAGTGGAAACAGTGTCCGACTTTATTTTATTGGGCTCCAAAATCACTGCAGATAGTGATTCAGCCATGAAATTACAAGACACTCACTCCTTGGAAGGAAAGTTAATACCAACCTAGATAGCATATTAAAAACCAGAGGTATTACTTTGCCAACGAATGTCCATCTAGTCAAGGCTATGGTTTTTCCAGGCGTCATGTATGGATGTGAGATTTGGACTGTGAAGAAAGCTGATTGCTGAAGAATTGTTGCTTTTGAACTGTGGTGTTGGAGATGACTCTTGAGAGTCCCTTGGACTGCAAGGAGATCCAATCAGTCCATCCTAAAGGAGATCAGCCCTGGGTGTTCATTGGAAGGACTCATGCTAAAGCAGAAACTGCAGTACTTTGGCCACCTCATATGACGAGTTGACTCACTGGAAAGACCCTGATTCTAGGAGGGATTGAAGCCAGGAGGAGTAGGGGATGATGGAGAATGAGATGTCTGGATGGCATCACTGACTCTATGGACATGAGTTTAGGTAAGCTCCGAGAGTTGGTGATGGACAGGGAGACCTGTCATGCTGTGATTCTTGGAGTCACGAAGAGTCAGACATGACAGAGCAACTGAACTGAACTGAACTGAAAGAGATAATCAAAATGTTTAAACTTATGATACTCTGCCTATTTGCAGTTTATTAGGCACATCTTTTATTCATTTTAAATAAATGAAGGTCGCCACTAGGATTATGATTACTTAATAGATATGAAAGTGGGGCTTCCTAATTATTTGTTTAGCTGACAATCAATATGTGATTATAAGCACTGAAGTGAACTGAGGGTTAGGGTGATGTTCAATTGTCTGGTTATGGATATTGATCAAGTAAATAACAAAAGTGCAGAATCCCTACTTCCTCTTTAATAATATTCAACTCCAAATGCATTAGTTCATTTTCTCCTTCAAGAAATGTAAAAAGACTTATAATGATCACTTTCTCTTCAAAAATGTCTGTATGTATCTATTTGTTAAGAGAGACATTATATTTGTTCTCATCCATTTTATCTTTACTTGATTAATTACACTTTGTTCAACACTTTCCATTTTCCTACATTTTGATTTACTAATTCCTTCCTTATTTTGATACCTTACCTTGTTTAGTTTGATATCTGTAGTCTTGTCCTCACCATTTTCCTATACCTGAGGTTGGTTGTTATGTTCAGATAATTCCAGTTTGATGGATTTCTTCAAGAAAGAGAGGGCGATAAATATTTTGGCTACTACTAAGACCTGCCACATGGCGTGACTGTCCATTAAGGGCAATGTTAACTATTTCTTTGAAAATACAGGTCTCTTCACTTTTGCTTTGTTCTTCTCCATTTATAACATGAAAAGTCAGAAATTCTTTAATACTTGATTAAAATGAAATTCAGTTTCTCAGTGAAAAGAAAACTTCTATGTGACTCATGATTGAATAACATACTTAACACATGAATCCTGCTATATTATACTCTCTATCTGATTCATGACTGTGATTTTCAACTCTTTTATGACATTCTTGTTTTCAAATTTTCCCTTCCTGGTTCCCAAACAACCAAGAACAGAAAAGCTTCAGATTTCCTCTGCTTTCTTCATTTTTTTCTTAGAAGGTTGATGAATATAATCTTGGGGATATAAAAGCACAGTATATAGCAAACTCTCTTGGTATGCTCTTGACATCAGAAGTGTTAACATTTAATTAAATCTTTCCTTTATTGCTACCCCACCAAGTTGAATCTCTGATGTTTCATGTTTACCCACATGGAATTAGAGCTTAAAATGTTTTAAGAACCTATACTCTATTTACAGATATTATGTCAAAACAAGGAAAAGATCTTGCATTTAGTTCATGAGTAGATACCTTCTTTTAAAGCAAAATTTAAACATGTGTATTGCAATATAAATGACAGTAAATCACACAATTAAGAGAATATGGTGAGTTTATTTTCATAGAATGACATTCTCAGTCATCTAATCTAACAATGGTATACAGATCTCTAAATCTTCTGGATAGAGTATTCTGTTCAAAATGATATATTTAAAAAGTATTTAGATTTTGTTTGTGTTAAGGACTTAACAAGATTTTTACACTATGATAGTAAAAGCAATATATTAGAGCTTATCTGAACAAATCTTGGCACTTCAGAAGATACTTTCCTTGAAGAGAAATCATGGCAGTGCGCAGAATTGAAGCTTCTTGAGTTCATTTTTTCCCTTTATATCTTGAAGATGTTATCTTTCTTATGGATTCCATTATAATTCATACATAAATGTATGAGGTTCCCTAAATCCTTATCCATAGCTCTGTTATGTGTAATTCTGGTTTTTGCTGCATAAAAACTAGAAACAAGAAACTGTATCTCTTGGTCTAATTAAAGCCTTGATCATAGTAAGCTATTAATGTTGCTGCTAAGTCGCCTCAGTCGAGTCTGACTCTGTGTGACCTCATAGATGGCAGCTTACTAGGTTCCTCCAATACTTTAGTGAAAATTAGCTTCTCCAGTGTCATCTAAACTTAAAATGAATTATTTTGTCACTTGTTCCCCAAATTTGCAGTTTCGGATGACGAATGCAGCAACTCTTGTAAAGTTGAATCAACTGACAGTTGCTATGGCTTCTTCTATATATCGTTACAGATCCTTCCTTTTATATCACTAAGCAGAACACAGACATAAACATCCATGGTTTCAAATCATAGTTACTATACTTTTTAGTTATGCTAGCCTGAGAAGTTGACATTTCTTTGACTTCTGTCAGTTTTACAAGTTTAGATATTCTGCAGGAAAAAGATGAAATCAACATGATGAAAAAGTTTTCTATATTCTAAATTTATTCTTTCATTTCTACAAAGGTTGTATACATGGCCCAAGACTTACCAATCTAAAAGATAATTATGTTCATAGATAACATTTTGTTAAAATTAAAACAAATATATACCAGTGATCTCATATTTGGATTCTGATATTTTTCTTAAGAATTTTGAAACAAATATCCTTTACTACAATGAGTTCTTATTCTTTGATCTAAGTACATTTTTACTGTACTGTTGAATCTAACCTGTTTGTTGATGAAGATGATATATTGTAAATAGTAACAAATGCTTCAACATACAATGTTCTCCTGACTTTCTGAAACTGTGTAACATTATGCAAGTTATTTATTCTCTCTAAATATCAGATACCACCTAATTAAAAAGAATATAAAAATATTACTGATTTTAATAAGATCTTGTGAAGTTGAAATGTGATAACACCTGAAAGGTACTTACACGCTGGTGAATAACAAAAATAAAAGGAGAGGAGGTTAAGAAAATTTAGCCATTATCCATTATTATTGTGTGTGTGTGTGTGTGTGTGTGTGTGTGTGCAATGCCCTCTCACTCATGTCCAACTCTTTGTGACTCTTTGGACTATAACACACCAGGCCCCTCTGCCCATGATGTTTTCCAGGCAAGAATACTAAAGTAGAGGTACCATTTCCTCCTCTGGGGATCTTCTGGTCCCAGGGATCAAACCACATCTCTTGCATCTCTTGCATTAGCGGTGAATTCTTTTACCACTGGTGACACCTAGGAGTTATATGAACTCTATACTTATTATTAAAAATGTGGAATGATTAAATTTACAAAACCCAAGTGTTCTTACTCGTGAAGAACTTTTGCTTGCCTGTCATAATTTTAATTTATACCTTTCAGAGAAGAGATTAGCTTCTTCTAAAAGTACTCCATGGATAATCGGCATCTTTGATTATGAGGACTCATTGCTTCCAAGATAATTTTGTCATATCTAGGTTTGTTTGTTAATGTGCAAGTTACATCCTCTTAATATGAACAGCATTGCAATCACATCATGAAAAAATATGTATATATACATATTATTTTTTTCATCTCAGTGCATTACTTTAAACTCCTTGGGGGAAGGGAATAAACAAATCTCTAAAAAATTTAAATCTGTACCAGTAAATATAAAGATATGGACTCTTTGGGTAAGTTGATTTTCAGCTGATTGCTTGTAAAAAATAAAACTTTCACTGTTTGTTCTATTAGCAAGAGAAGCTGAGTCACTGAGACCTAATGGGCTATAACCTATTGGACTCCTCTGTCCATGGATTTCTCCAGGAAAGAATACTGGAGTGGATAGCTGTTCACTTCTACAGGGAACTTTCTCAACCCAGGGATCTAACACCTCTCAATGGGACATAGAAGAATGAGTCAGATTCCTCTTTACAACATCCATGTTACCAAATTCAACAGACCAATCATCTTTCTAATGGGAAAATCGACATCTGAAAATTTGGCAATGTTTGAAATTTGAAAAAAAATTATTTTACACTTTATATCCTGAAAACATAATCTGAGTACTTTTAATCAGAGAGAACATATAATTTTGTGCTTTGCTTTATTCTGCCTGAAGTTGTACTTGAGCATATTTCATATGATATATTATTCAGTTATAATTTTAAATGCCATATAATATTCTATCAGTTTACAAATAATCATTTAAATAAAGCTATTTTTTTTCCAGCATTTCACTATTTTTGATACGATGGTGATTAGCATCTTTGTTTATGTAATTTTTTCTTTCTTAAAATGTCCTTAGGATAACATCTCAGAATTATAATTTTTAAGATAGTATAATTTTTACTACTCTTATTAAAATATATTTTCTAAAGTTGATGGGGACTTTCATCACATATTTTATTGTTTGAAAATATTTTTTAATGTTACCAAGTCCTGGAATAAACATATCTCTAGCATTTTATTTTATTCAACCCCAAAGAGGTCCTTAGGCCAGTTGATGCTATTTAAAATTGTCATGTTTGATAGAATTTAGTTGTGACAAAGAACACTTGGGAGGATTACACATCACCTAGAAAGAAGATTTCTTTATCTAAGTTACAACGTAAGAAATTGAATTGAACTGAAATCCTATTGCATATGGAGCATTGTGCTAAGGGATTTCCCAGGTGACATTAAGCTAAAGAACCTGCCTGCGAATGCAGGAGAAGTAAGAGATGCATGTTCGATCTCTGGATCTGGAAGATCCCAGAAGCAGGGCATGGCAACCCACTCCAGTATTCTTGCCTGGAGAATCCCATGGACAAAGGAGCCTGGCAGGCTACAGTCATAGAATTGCAAAGAGCCGGACATAACTGAAGCAACTTAGCACACATATGCACACTGTGCTAAGACTATAATAAAGTTTCAGTACTTATTGAAAGGAAAGTTATGGCCAACCTAGGTAGCATATTAAAAAGCACAGACATTACTTTACCAACAAAGGTCCATCTATTCAAGGCTATGGTTTTTCCAGTGGTCATATATGGATGCGAGAATTGGACTGTGAAGAAAGCTGAGTGCTGAGGAATTGATGCTTTTGAACTGTGGTACTGGAGAAGACTCTTGAGAGTCCCTTGGACTGCAAGGAGATCCAATCAATTCATTCTAAAGAGATCAGTCCTGGGTGTTCATTTGAAGGACTGATGCTAAAGCTGAAACTCCAATACTTTGGCCACCTCATGCGAAGAGTTGACTCATTGGAAAAGACTCTGATGCTGGGAGGGACTGGGAGCAGGAGGAAAAGGGGACGACAGAGGATGAGATGGCTGGATGGCATCACCGACTCAATGGACATGAGTTTGAGTAAACTCCGGGAGTTGGTGATGGACAGGGAGGTTTGGCATGCTGCAATTCATGTAGTCACAAAGAATCAGACATGACTGAGCAACTGAACTGAGTTAAACTGAACTTATGCTACTGTGACTATGGAAGAGTCTCAACTTAGTTTAATTTAAATATTGTGTCAATTAATTGGCATGTTTGATTTATAAAGGCATATCCATCAAGGTTTTCTTGGTGGTTCAGAGAGTAAAGAATCAGCTTGCAATGAAGAAGACCCAGTTTTGATTCCTTGGTTGGAAAGATCCCTTGGAGAAGGGAATGGCTACTCACTCCAGTGCTCTTGGCTGGAGAATTCCATGGACAGAGGATCCTGGCAGGTACAGTCCATGGGGTCACAAAGAGTTGGACATGACTGAGTAAATATCTTATATCTAGAGAAAGTTATCCACCAGGGTACTATATGTACATTATTTTCTTTGCACAGTATTGATTAACAGTACAGGACCAAGAAAGAGGAAGTTTTAGTTGTCTAGTAGCTCTAAAATTTAAAAAAAAGCAATTTATTTATCTAATATATATTTATTATCTATTATTTGCCCAATAATATTCTGCACAGTAGATTTGTTACAAAAAAGAAGTGAAAAACAGCCAGTGATATTATTAATGTTTAAGAACTAAATGATAGTATTGTAGAATATACTGTGATGGGAAGTATGTATATTTATCCAAAGTGGAGTTGCTTAAATACTGAATTTGACTTGACTCTTAAACATGTTATGTTGTAATATCATTGCGAGTATTGAAAGGGAAATGGAAAGAAGTGATAGCAGGAACAGTCTCAGAAGTGAGGTTCAGGCTCGTGGGTGGAAAGTT
This sequence comes from Aepyceros melampus, assembly GCA_006408695.1. Lineage (NCBI taxonomy): Eukaryota > Metazoa > Chordata > Mammalia > Artiodactyla > Bovidae > Aepyceros > Aepyceros melampus. Next base: position 242,237 of record SJXQ01009461.1, on the reverse strand, counting down.
CGACATAGAAATAAGCACTATTTGTATTTAATTTTTATATATCCAGATGTATAGAAACAATACTCTAGTACTCTTGCCTGGAAAATCCCATGGATGGAGGAGCCTGGAAGGCTGCAGTCCATGGAGTCACTGAGAGTTGGACACAACTGAGCAACTTCACTTTCACTTTTCACTTTCATGCACTGGAAAAGGAAATGGCAACCCACTCCAGTGTTCTTGCCTGGAGAATCCCAGGGACGGAGAATCCTGATGGGCTGCTGTCTATGGGGTAGCACAGAGTCGGAAATGAGAGTGACTTAGTAGTAGTAGTAGTTGCATATAGAAACAAGCTGGTAAATAATAATAATAATAAACAACATTTTTGAATTAGGTGCATATTCTGTAACAAGTGCTACCGTAAATATTTCGTGAGTCATTTCATTGATTCTCACAACAATATTATGAGTGTGATATTTTTGAGTCTATTTTACAAATGAGAAAACTGAAGCTCAGATAGTGAGCTACTTGTGCCTGAGATTCTATTGTGGCAAATGACAGGACTGAGCTTCGAACACACTCCTAATACTCGGGCTCACATTCTAAGGGTCATGACATGGCCATGACCAGCCTTCTCGGACGAGCTGCTGCTGGTGAGGTGGACTCATCTGTGAATGGTAGAAGGATGTCCATTCTCTTCAAGAGATAAAACACTGAAGGCTAAGGAAATGGAGACTCCACTTACACCTTGACTGAAATCTTTAGAAAATATGCTTGTAGTATAATTAAACTTATTGTTACTTTAAACATATAATTATTTTTTCTGAATTTCTAAATTGTCAATCTCTTCAAAATAATGTATCATTTGGCGTATGAGGAATATTTGGAATCCTCACTAAATTTGTTTATTTGCCATAATTTTGTGCAAGATGCAGTTAAATAAAAAAAGAAAATAGAAGCAGGCTATGATAGTTTAGGCATGACTGAACTATAATTAAACACATTTATTCTGCTTTATGTTTTCCCTGAGAAGATAAGTCTTTTAGGGATATTACTTAATTATTTAGGTCATAATTTTCTCTTTCCATTTAAAAGTAAGAAAATTAAGCCAAAGTCATGTGCAATAGCAGAAGTGTTATTCTTAGAAAGACTGAATAATGGCCCAAAAACTCCAGCAGAGTTGATTCTCTACTATTACTACAGTGATAGAATCCTATCATTTAATCTCCACTGAGATGGGAAAGTCAAAGCAATGCTTATGCTGTGCTCAACTAGGAAGGTCTTTATGGATCAAATAAGTCACAGAAAGGAATAGATGCACTTGAACTTGCTTGGGAATTGACTAGCACTTTCGGCTTTGGCTTTCAAATTTAAAATTTGAAAAAAAAAATGTAGGTTGTATATATGAAGTATTTCATTACATGGCAAATACTATGTGATTGAGTTTGTGAAATATGATATTTTCTCTTAACTTTCTCTTAATGTCCTTTATCCTTAATCCAAAATTGAAATGTAAGATCATAAATTCCCTTAGCATGAAATTCATGATGAATACCCTCAGATCACAGATAAATCTATTTTTAGTGATCTGATCTCCTTGTGAGCTGGTCCATGAGACAAAATTTACCTTAATGTCAGGAAATGTGCTTGGAATTCATGCATAATTGTGTCAATTAATATTAATATTTCATCAATTAATATTAATATGACATCTATAATAGCTTATTAAAATAGTTTATTTCATCAAGTGTATTTGCCATTGATACCTACAGTTTTATATTTATAATAATTGGCAATTTGGAGAGTGTTTTATTCAGTGAGGTTATAAAAACCTAAGTGTGGAAGATTCTATGCCACAGGGAAAGCTAGAGTGCTCCACATTATATAAGGCAGAATAAAAGATTTTAATAGAGTAATAAAGCTATAGTTTTAGAAGCCAACACTAATGGTTGTGGTAAAAAGGATGTCTACATGACTCAGAAATACCGTAACTTTTACTTTATATTAAGTTAATGAATATCAGTGAGGAAATGTAACCTCTTACCATTTACTAAAACATATTGCTCTTATAATTTGAGATAATTGATACATTTCTGCTCTACTAAATTTAAGATGATTAGCAAAAAATAAAATGAAGATTGAAGGAAAAATGTGAATTTCATACCACCAGTGTTTTTAGTCTGTATTATTTTGGCTTTATAAGATATTAGAAGAGCTATGCAATTTTTTTTTGTATACTTTCACAACCATCTTGATTTTATCATGGGATATGATAACATCTAATGCTTATTATCTCTTCCACCTGAGAGTAGACACATACAAGACACAGTTTCACAATAACCATTCTAAACTAGTGTATTTTAAAAAGAGACAGCTACTTTATAAACTAGAGCTAATAAAATAGCATGACAATTTCTTTAACTTCTATTTATACTTACTGATAATTTAACTCAAAGAAAATGATAATGGACTAAACTATTTAAACTTGCAATCTACTTGTTTATTTGAGGCTGGTAAGATTTTTACTCATTTTTACATGCATAAGAACACTCTTCTTTCCTATGATAAAATGGTTTTAGAATTTTCTTCATATTTATTTTTTTAAATATGTTTTTCTCCAATTAAGAGGTGACCCTATGTAGAGGAACAGGCATGGGTTTTGGGCACAGGAAACTTATTAATACAGATTATTACTATGTAGCATATGACTTTATGTAAATCTTATAAACAAAACAGGGAAATCCAGGATCTTTCTGAATATTAAATGAGATAATAGCACTGAGGCTACCCAGAGGGATGGTATGGGGAAGGAGGAGGGAGCGGGGTTCATGATGGGGAACACGTGTATACCTGTGGCGGATACATGTTGATGTATGGCAAAACCAATACAATATTGTAAAGAAATTAACCTCCAATTAAAATAAATTAATTTATTAAAAAATAAAATTCAAAGGCATTATAAAATTTTATTAAATTCAGAAAAAATATGTCAGCTTCCTTTAGGGTTAGAAAAAAGTAAGTTAAGTAAAGTAGCTTAATATTCACCATTAACTTATATTCCCAACCATCTACACTAAATATTACCAGTGCTTTGATGTATTAGCCAGTTAGATTTTGGTCTTTTAGCACTAGTCAACTAAGAATTGGGCTTCCCTTATGGCTCAGCTGGTAAAGAATCCTCTTGCAATGTGGGAGACATGGGTTCAGTCCCTGGATTGGAAAGATCCCCTGGAGAAGGAAAATGCTACCCACTGCAGTATTCTGGCCTGGAAAATTCCATGAACTACATAGTCTAAGGGTAGCAAGGAGTCGAACACTACTGAGCACCTTTTACTTTCACTTTCAACTAAGAGCTCTGCCATGTTTAATGAAGGGTGATTTAGGTGTATTGATATAGTTCTTATATTTGTAAAATTATTGCAATCAAGCATCACTGTTGAAAATAACAGACCCAAGTCTCTATATTAACTTGCAACCTACTTGTTAAGTTTGGCAAACTTTCTGCTTAGTGCCAAAGATAAATATCTTAGGTTGCAAAGAATGTTCATTATATATGCAAAAATAGTAAATATCTTTGCTCTTACATAGTTTCTGTCACATAGTCTGCTTAATAATTTGCTTATTTATTTGCTTATTTATTTTTTGTAACTGCTTAAAATGTAATGAAACAAAGTGACTTAATGCAAGAGAAATTGAAAAAAAATGTGAGCTGGATTTGGTCCAAGGGTGTGTGCCAATCCTTAGTCTGGTAGAGTGAATGCCATTTGAAGCTACACTACCTTAAATTCACAGGGGAAAAACTGGATTATACTTAAGCAAAGCTGATCTGCTTATCCAAGGGAAAAATATCATTTAAAATATTAGTCTAGTCCACTTCTCTGGATGTACACCTATTTTGGAAAATCATTCCTTGCTTTTTTAATTTGAAAATTATATATAAAACATTTCAGGTGTGAGTCAAGATGAAATCAAATCAATGTTAATTGTTGAAAGTATATAACAATAGGTTTCATTAAAAAAATGAGCTAAAATTTGTATAAAAATCAATTATCACCAAGGATATATACAAAAGTGTTTTTTTTTTTCATTTCAATTTGGAGTACTTTTAACAATATTGTCCTGTCAGAAGGCAAGTATCTTATTTCTGCATACACATGGCAAAGAATTGAAATGATGTCACGCACTATCACCAAAGAGAAAAATAGCAGAAGTTGGAGAAGAACACATTGTGAAATCCAGATTATATCTGGATTTAACTGCCCATAGATGCTAATTTTCAACTATATCCCAGATAGTGGTAAAATTAATAAAAACCTTTCATGTGTATTTCAGAACATCACAGAAGCCATCTGGCTATTGACTGTCACCTTAATTTTTAGTGTCTTTATTGTGAATTTTACAGTCCAGCATACCATGTTAATGTCAGGGAATGTTTTATCATCCATATTTAATTATTAAGTACTTAGAAGCATTGACATTTTGAAACCAGGTATAATAAGATTGATTAAGATCGTGCCCTTACTCACCAAACAGTGTATTGGAAAATTCTTTGCAATTAAAGTCAAAAGATTATTGACCCAAAATAGGCAAGTTTCTTAGTTGGAAGTATTATGCAATCTGCATTATATCTGGTGTGACATTCCCCAATTCACTGAGTTCATATAGACTCAGTTATAATATATTGTTAAGTTGCTTTCATAAAAATTCATGAGCGACAATTTTTGTATGGAAACTATAATAGATAAACTCAGAGCCAAGAATTGAGAAAATTTCCTGACTTGAATACATGTTTGTTATTTGAGAGTAAGTTAGAGATAATGAAGAATTCATCTGATGCTATTACTATTCTCAAAAAGTTAAGGATGCTCTATGCTTTGGATACTAATTAAATGTAAAGTCTGTCCTTTGCTGTAGCTTAGGATTCCTATTTTTATTCTACAAATGAGCAAAATATTTAAAAAGAGTGTGTCCACCATGTAAACACAAGGTAAGAAGCATAATTCTTTAATCAATATCTAGAAAGAGAATCAGCAGTTTGAAATTTTATGGACCTGTTTTTAATTTCCATTTTGATTATTTAAAAACACACCTCTTCTTGTGGCTTTTAATGTTTGCAAAAAAAAAAAAAACCTGATGAATGGATTGATTTTTTTTATGTGAAGAGAGCATGTCAAAAAGAAACTTGATAGATGCAGAGAGAACAAGGTCTGTTTTAGCATTTAGAGCCTAATAATGTCCACTTTTCAGCAGAGAAGAGCATGCTGTCAATACTTTGTAGCATTTACAATAGGGAAGCAGTCCTAGATGAAAAACTAATGATGTGCTGGAGAGATCAAAATACAGGACCTATTTTTAGTAACTTACAAAACATTCCAAAAGTCTCTGCAGGATTCACAATGGTTCTCTGTAGGTTACCCAGCAGCAAAGGAGAGTGCTGGAGCGGGCTGGAGTAAAAACAGTGAAGAAATCATCAGTACTATGAAGGAGCACTAGCATTGATTTGCAGTCCCCTTCCCTCTGCCCAGCCAAATGAATAGTTCCTTGAGGGCTGGGGTATTCTTTTACTTTTCCCTGTTTTCCTACATTTAACACCATGCTGGGTAGTGTTCTAAGAACTTAGGACTATTTGGTGAACTGGCGCAGTGGTAAAGAATGCACCTCCCATTAGAAATAATACTGCAATAAACCTCCTTGATGAAAATCTCAAAAAAAGAAAAAATAAAATAAAATAAAAGAATCCACCTACCAATGCAAGAGACACAGAAACAGGGGTTTGATTCCTGGGTTGGGAAGATCCCCTGGCAGAGGAAATGGAAATCCACTTTAATATTCTTGCCTGGAAAATTCCATGGACAAAGGAGCCTGGCAAGCTACAGTCCATGGGATGTCAAAGAGTCAAACATGACTGAAGTGACTGAGCTCTCTCTCTCTCTCTCTCTCTCTCTCTCACACACACACATCACACACTAACCTAAGAAGCTGTAACCCACATATGGCATAGAATTCACTATAAAGAGCTGTATACTATCAGAGAATAGAGATGATATCCAGAGAAAGCCAATGCAGAGGAAATAATCAAACCAGAGCTCCACCACAACTTACATCAGAATAAGGGGACCAAAACTCACAACTGTAGTGTCAGATATGAGAACAGAAGTAGCACTGTTGATATTAAGTAACCCAAAGATGTGGTAACAGCAAAGGATATGGAACCAGAACAAGCTCTTGTGGAAATGATGGCATTTACAGCTGCCCCTGAAAAAAGTCAGAATAAAAATGAATACCAGCAGCAGCCATATCACAGTGGAGAATTAGACTGGAGTAGCTAATAGAAGCATTGACTCTACAAATCCATTACTCAAGATGGGGTTGGAAGCTTCCCTAAAAGTTATAAATAGGAGGGGGTTTAGTCGCTAAGTTGTGTCAGACCCTTGCAACCTCATGCACTGTAACCAGGCAAGAATACTGGAGTGAGTTGCCATTTGCTTCTCCAGGGCATCTTCCCCCACCTGGGGATTGAACCCTGGTCTCCGGTATTGCAAGCAGATAGTTTACCAACTGAGCTACCATAAATAGGAGGAAGGCCAGTCAAATTGGGACAAAAGTCCCTCAGAACAAGAACGTGTTTAGAACATTGTACAAAGACCCAAGATTACCTCACTTTGGCCCAATTAAATCAGTAGCAAGACAAAGAGAGGATATCACAAAACATCACGGGGAAGACTGAAACCTGGAAAAGAACAGACATTACCTTTTCTCGAGGCCAGGAACTGGAAATATTCTGACTCCAATGCATTTTTATCACTTTGTGGCTGAAAGATAAATGCCAACATGAGGCCTGAACATCCAGAAATGTAGCCAGAGATTAAACCAAAACATATAAAATTATTTTCTATAAATATATGTGCCCCCAGAATATGAGGATATATGCAAAGATTCTGTATTTTTTCCTACATATAACAGACATTCAGTTTTCTCAGCTATATGATGACAATTAGTCTTTTGTAAAAATACAGGTAACTACAGATTCAACAATTTACTTATCCTATGAATGATATTTAAATACTGTGTTCACACGTGACTTGTCTGTGGCAAAAGTTAAATCAGTCTTTCCATTCCCATTCTCTCAATCCATGTCTCAACCACTTATTTCTGTCTGCTTCAAAGGTGGAGATTCATGCAGTACAAAGTAAGTTAATAATAGCTTAAGTAAAATATAATTAAGGCCATACAGCTGCTGTAGCAAAGCAAATTCACACTATGCCTTTCAAATTCAAGTAAAAATTATTTTTTAAAATTTACTCATAAAATGTCTAAAAGAATATTTATGAGACAGCACTGAAACTCAGGTTACTTTCCAGGTAACATGTGTCTATTTCTCTATATTTTTGACTTTACCCACATAAATTTTGTTTCCTTAGCGTTTTTAATAAGCAAAATCTATATGTAACCATAATGTCAAAGTTAATATTAGCTTAAACTTTTAATCAGTAAACCTCAGTTTGTGTGGGGGCCCTCTTGGTGGCTCAGATGGCAAAGAATGCAATGCAGAAGACATAGATTCAATCCTTGGGTCAGGAAGATACCCTGGATAAAAAATGACTACCCACTCCAGTAATCTTGCCTGAAGAATGCCATGGACAGAGGAGATTGCTGGACTACAGTCCATATCGTCATATAGAGTTGGAATGACTGAGCAACTGAACTTTCACTTTAGTTTGGGTTATGGATTCGTGTGTATACATATTATCTGAAAATCTAGCTGAAAAAGAGACTGATGCAAGAGGTTAAGAAGCAATGTTGTAAAGGAGTCATATCAATCAATTAATAATAGAGATTCAATAGACATAGTTTGTTGAGGTTAGAGTATGAGTAAAATACAGCTAAGCTTTTCTGTTTTTAAAGATGGAATTTATCGTCTTCATCACTGGGAGTTTTGGTGCCCTCCTCCTGTCACCGTTATTGTTACAACAGCAGCAGTCTATTTATTTTCGTTGTGTTCCATGCTTCCTATTGATATTATCCTGATTCTGTTGCCCCCATAATACAGAGCAAATTCTATACACCAGAGGACCTTTCCTAAAAGCAGTTTTAAGTTTTCTATCTTAAACTTTTTGTGAATCACTAGATCCCTTCAATGAAACCTTTTTTTATTGTTGTTGGGAGAAGGAATTTTTTAGAATCTTTGTACACAAATAACTAACAAAAAAAAATTTTTTTTTTTTTACTAACAAATATTTTGAAAGCTGAAAGTAATACTTCTATGTTGTGATGGCTATAACATCCCAGAAGGAAGCATTTATGAATGTGACAGAGTAGACAGCTGGCAGGTCATTATAGTTCTTAAGAAGTTAGTTAATGTTACATGGAAGATATAAGTATGTATTTATAGGGATATATTTGTTGTGAATTGGCTATTAAGTGGGGAATAAACTGATTAATCTATATAAAGAGATCAACAAGTATTTCCATAGATAGAAGTTAATTTTCTCAAATGCCTTCTCAGTTAGAGGATATCTGAAGTTCCAGGAGTATTATCTTTCTTCCTTTCATGGAGTTCAACTGTTTATTTTATATATAACCTATATGTTAAGACATATACAACTTAGTAAATAAATTACATCCTGTTTCAGCTGTTTCTAATATTCTGCTCCTCTAAGAAAGTGTTCTGTGTTGATGAAGCAAAATGTTTGCTCTCCAGTGTCCGTCAGTTCAGTCACTCAGTCTGTTTGACTCTTTGAGATTCCATGGACTGCAACACGCCAGGCTTCGCTGTCCATCACCAACTCCTGGAGCTTGCTCAAACTCATGTCCATTGAGTCAGTGATGCCACCCAACTATCTCACCCTGTCTCCCCTTCTCCTCCTGCCCTCAGTCTTTCCCGATACCAGGGGTTTTTCCAGTGAGTCAGCTCTTCGAATGAGGTGGCCAAAGTATTGGAGCTTCAGCTTCAGTCTTTCCAATGAGTATTCAGGGTTGATTTCCTTTAAGAGTGATTGGTTTGATCTCCTTGCACTCCAAGGGAATTTCAAGAATCTTCTACAGCACCACAGTTTGAAAGCATCAATTATTTGGTGCTCAGCCTTCTTTATGTTCCAATTCTCACTTCTGTACATGACTACTGGAGAAACTATAGCTTTGACTTGATGGACCTTTGTTGCAAGGCGTTTTTGTTACAATGTTGCTCTACTTTTTTAATATGCTGTCTAGGTTTTTCATTGCTTTTCTTCCAAGGAGCAAATATCCTTTAATTTCATGACTGCAGTCACTATCTGCAGTGATTTTGGAGCCCAAGAAAATAAAGTCTGTTTAAATGTTTCCATTTTTTCCTAATCCCATGAAATGATGGGACTGGATGATTCAATCTTAGTTTTTTGAATGTTGAGTTTTAAACCACCTTTTTTTTACTCTCCTCTTTCACCTTCAGCAAGAAGCTCATTTAGAGTATCCTTAATATAATTGAGATGTCTGTGTAATCTACAGTTGTCTTTGTGATATTTTATTTTGCATATTAAAAGTAGAGAATATATTGAAGAATAGCAAATTCTTTAAAATTAAATATTGTTTAAATCAAATATTGTGTGAGGAATCAGAAGTCCCAAATTCAATGCCTTCGGTAATATAACCTACACAAAATTTTACTGTTACATTTATGAAATCCACACACATATATTTGTATTTATTTATATACCCTACTAAACCTTGAAATTTGTCATTTTTCTCTGAAGAGAGGAAAGATCTACTAAGTGAGTAGTAGAGTACTTGCTGTAGGGGCAAAATGAGAAAAGAACAGGCATTCTTCATTTTCAATATAGTATTAATATTAGGATAGAGGACAGTGTTCAGTCTTTTAAAATACTCCCATACTTGTTTGTGACCACTACCTCCTCATAATCATCTCCTCCTATCTCAAGCCATCTTTCAGTCTCCAATTCCAGTAATTGCCATACCATCATGCATGCAGAAATCTAGTAATATTTTTAAATAATTTCAAGACTATTCATTTTGATCCTCATTGTCTCAACCTCAAGGTATATTCCTAACACAAGAATAGTCTTCAGGGCCAACAGATACAGTAATTATATCTATACCTAGGTATGTAAGCATGAATGATTGCAAACTATTAAAAAACACTTGGAGTTTTCTTTACCAGGTAATATGTCAAAATGTCCCATGCTCATAAATCTGTTTTCAGTAATGTGCTGGAAGAACTATGGTGTTTGAAAAAAGAAATAAAATCTCTCACTTGTAGCATTTCTCAATTTTCATTTTGCCAGTAATCACATTATGGCTGAGCCATCAATGAATACCAAAGGGTCTGTAAAATTCCCAAAATTGAATAATTAGCTCTGGTGATCCAGTGCAAGCTAGGGCTAGGACACCCATGGCTGGGTTATGTTCAAGAAATACTGAGTCTATGCTTATGAGGCAATTAATTTCAGGACGAAAAGGAAATAGATCCCAATATATTTTGCTCAAAGCATTTATGGATGTTTCTAATATCTGTGTAAAATTAAAATTAAGACCTGAATTATTACTCTTTCAAATTTTTGATGGACAAATTCTCAGCATGAAGACCATAAATTATGGCTGAAAGAGGAAAGACAAGATACCATTATCTTTGTCATTTCTCAAAATTAACAGAAAAAATGAGCAATTATTCTTAGGTAATAAGTAAAATAAGTATACTTATATATATATATATATATATATATATATATACACACACACACACACATGCAGCATGGAGAGGGCAATGGCACCCCCCCT